>CAEGAE010018796.1:0-45834 GCA_903067095.1 Girardinus metallicus | reverse complement strand
CCACATAAAGACAGTTACAAAGTCGGCCTTCTATCACCTGAAGAACATCTCCAGGATTAGAGGACTTATGTCTCAGCAAGATCTAGAGAAACTCATCCATGCATTTATCTTTATATATTGATTACTGCAACAGCGTCTTCACAGGTCTGTCCAACAAATCAATCAAACAGCTGCAGCTGATCCAGAATGCTGCTGCTCGCGTTCTCACTAAAACCAGGAAGATAGAGCACATAACCCCAGTTTTAAAGTCCCTCCACTGGCTCCCTTTAGCTCAGAGAATAGACTTTAAAATACTGTTGTTAGTTTATGAATCACTGAATAGTTTAGCACCACAATACATTAAAGATCTGCTGTTGTTGTACCAACCTTCCAGACCCCTCAGGTCTTCTGGTTCTTTTTCTGCTCTGCATCTCCAGAACCAGAACCAAACGAGGAGAAGCAGCATTCACCTGTTTAGAGTTACATCTGAAACATAATCAATTATAAATTTAACAGGATATGCACCTCAGGCCATTTTTCAGAGAGTTTCTGGAGCGCATGTCTCAAATATATGAGATAATCCTTTTCACTGCTTCTAAAAAGGTGTATGCAGATAAACTACTCAACATTTTGGATCCTTGACATTTATTGGCGTGACATAATGTAATGCTTTTGATTGTTTCAATGTTTCAATATTGCATGACTCTGTGTTTATGATCTAAAGCACTTTGAAATGCCTTGCTGCTGAAATGGGCTATACAAATAAAATTTGATTTGATTTTGATTTAATAAAATAATATTTAATAATAATAATAAAAAGTTTCACCTTGTCATTGTGGCATTCCTTGTAAAAAAAAAAATCTGAAGGGCAACATTTATTTTTTCATCTTACCAGTTGTCAAACATGGTAGTTGAAGAGTTATCATTTGGGATTGTTTGGGAGCAGTAATGAAGTTGGACAAGAACTCTTCTCGAAATCAAAATGTCATTGGACATTGGTATCCGTTAATGCTAATAGCTGAGCAGATCATAAGCAGGACAATAATTCAAAACTGCAGCAAATCTACAGCAGAATAAAGTACAGACTCGAGGTGTTGGAATGGTCCAGTGAAAGTCAGACCTCATCCTGGTTGAAACTGTGGAAAAAATATCAGGTAACCCAATAAGTTGAAATGATAATAAGGCTTTCTTTTTAACCAAAGTATACTTTTATGTAGATTGTAGCTCTCCGCATTTCTTTCTGCTTGCACAGAGTTTCCCTTATGATAATCACAACCAGGTTTTCAGTATGGCCACCGTAACCAAACGATAAACTACATGTGTTAAAAAGGATCATGTGCAGGTTTTTGGAATAAATGGTTTCAATCCGCTAACAACCTGGTAGATTCTGCCCAGAACAGTTGATGAGCTGCTGGAAGGTTCCTGGTGACGGTCCTGTGAGTTTTCATCAGGACTTTCAGATTTTAATTTTACCCTTTTAAAAAATGGAAACACTGTTAGGTAAAACAAGAGTGTGTTTGTATGCTGGAGCGGCTAATGGAATCAGATTGGCGGTAGAAACAAAGCTCTCAAAGATCTCTGAGAAAGCATGGAGGAAGGGGGGCGGTGTGGTAGCTCTTTACTCCCTTTAATCAGGCTGATTTTCCTAGAAGCCACATCCCAGCAATGAAACCGGTCACTTCACTCTGATCTCACAAACAACCAGTTATACAGCACGTATGTTTCCGTGATGTGTTTATGAATATGAATTTGGTCAATCATTGGAAAGTTGACTCAGCCATTGCATCAGCTGGAGAAGTTTCACAAAGTTTAGGCTGGTCTTGTTTAGCTGTGTGGAAGGCTGAGAGAGGGAGCTGCAAAGAGATTGCATATCTGTTACAGACCCTCCAATGCAAACAAACAGCTGGCAGTGCACACTGCTGAAGCAATAACATAAAAAAGACCAACTGACCTGCTGCAAGAGCTGAATGTGTGTGTGTGATAATTATGAAGGGCTCAGGAGATACACAGGAAGATAAAAAGCTGCACAAAATGGAAAAGAGAGCCTCACTGAGGATCATATTACTGAGAGATAGGACTGTGAAAAAAGTGGCCTCTTAGCTATTTTTTCAGTTTTTGTTACATGTTTTGCATTTAACCTGGGTAAATACAACGATTAACAGTAGCAGTGATACCACTGACCATAAAATTGCATACATTGGAATTATAAAAATAAAGGCTTAATGGAAACGCACCAAATTTGAAAAAACTCAGAATTGTGTTTATTTAATGGAAACACTGCAGTTGCAAAGAAGTGTTTTATCAACATCAGCTTCCACATTTGTAATGGAAACGCAGCTAATGACCAACCATTTTTTTCAATGTCAGACTTGTAGAGTTTTTTTTATTACTTTTAATTTTGAATTTGTACCTAATTGAACAATGGACATTCCCCTTATTCAATAAATACAGAAATAATATATTCTAAAATAAAAGGAAAACAAAAAACATCAGAAACATAAAAAATAAACTGCACACATATACATGTACAACTTTTAAGCAATGAGTATGAAAAACAACAAATGTTCAGGACTGCATTTCTCCTGAACATGCAGTTCTTTCTCAAGAACTCATTTAATCAAATTTCTAGATACATTTCAATATAGAGCCACCTTTGATTAAAGAGTTGATTTGTAGTACAGATGTAAACTTTTACTTTGCATACTTATTTGACCCTGTTCCCTTTTGGTTACATCTTTCCAATTTATTCTGACTACCGTCTTTGCAACCAATAATAACATATATAAAACACCATTTTGACATGAACTGAAATTCCTATTTAACATAGCCTCCATAGCAGACAATTTGAGGGAGCTTGGAAATAAGCTCAGAAGTGGTACTTTGCTATCATGAGAAAGTTGCTTGTTATAACAAGATATAAAAATACGCTCCTCTGACAGATTACAACTTGTTAAAAAGGCAGACTTTTTTTTCTAACCCCATTTCCTCTGTATCACATTTAAAAACCCAAGAGGTGTTGCTGTTTTACTGTTTGGATCTTTGATTTAAAGACAAGATATTTTGGTCTTAATGAGATATAAATCTTGTAGCAAGTTTTTAAATATTGTTTAAGCAAGAAAGTGTTCTTGCTTAAACAAGACAAGTCTGAGTCTTGAACTCAAGTTGAAATCTTTTGGTTAAACCATTTAAGTTCCAGATCCATTCAATTCAGTTTTTTTATTTTTATTTACTGTTACTTGTTTTTACTCTATCCCGATAGATCAAGGTTGGTTTGGACAACTTTTCATAAAAATACTAAAAAAAGTCAAAATCATTTAAAAATCGCGTTATGTACTTACTTATCTTTGTCTGGTAGCAATATTTTCAAAACAGAATAAACTAAATCTGTAATGGTTTGATACATCTGTTTATTGCACTGTATGCGAAAGATGCTAAATTTGAAGCAGAATGGGGTTTGCCACCAACACAAAGTGCCATTGTGTATCTGCCAGGTTTCTTACTGTATCTAATGCTTTGCTCTCACTGTGTCATCTGGACAACATGCAGCAATATAAACTCAATTACAAGTTTGGACAGGCAAGGTCCAACATCTTAAACAATTTATTTCATCATCTTTAAGCAGATGTACCATTTCATTATTAAATTTATGCATGTAACAATCAGAGTTTTGTCAGTTTGTGACTCTATAAAGGTTAAATGAACACAAGTGTTCATGGTGTTGTAAAGACGTTTTTACTACTGGAAAAATAAGTGAAACCCAGAACACCAGATTCAAACAGTATAGAAGAGCTCCGGTAAAAAGCTCCATGAGTGGCTCATAAATGCGGCTACCGACGTAAACGGCTTCGGGTTGAGATATTTAGTTTCCACAACCAGAGTGGAACACAGCGGCTGCCAGCAGCGGGAATAATGAATCTGCTTCAGTTTGTTAGCGAGCTGGGTACCAGGCTAGGAGAGCTGGCACCACAAGCTGGAAATGTAAGTGAGGAAGGGGGTCACTGGTTCAAATCCCAGGTTAATGAGGAACACACACACATAAACAACTAATCGGTTAGTAAAATGGTCTGCGGTGATTTCTGCTGCCAAGTAAAGACAACAGTTATTGCTCGTTTGACAATTCCTGTGCCACTTTTACTGTCAAGAAAAAGTTATTATTATCTACAAGCTGTTGTTTCCAGCAAATTCTGAAATTCAAAAGATCATTTTGTAGCAGGCCTTTCAAAAGCCACTGTGAGACTAAAAGATTTAGGGACACGTGTACAGATACACATCTTTTGTTAACTTTATATTCTACTATGATATTTAAAAGTGGTTTAACCTCTCTGTTCACACAAATGACCCTCCCAGCACCATGTTGTGGTCGATTTGAATCAATCTAACTGGCTAACATAGGCTTTAGCTTGGCGCTACACTGCCTCCTATGGGTTTGGCATGTTCAAAACAACTCTCAGGCATGCTTTTGTGTGAAAACGTTTCTGAAATCAATCTCGTGTGTACAATAACACTTTTTAAAATGTTGTGATGGACATTCATTTTAATAAAGACACCGGCTAGGTGTATACAAGGCCTGAACTCAACTTTTTACACTCAGAGACAAGTACAAAACATGTATTTAATGAAATTAAGGGCTAAAAAAAGTACATTCTTCATGATACGTCCCCTTTGAAAGACAGTTTTGCTTGTAACAAAAATATGGAGTGGGCAAAATGGACTTAAAGTTTTATCACAATATTTTGTAGTACTATTGTGATAATGATAAAAGTGAGAAAGAACTATTTTAATACTTTTTTAGGTAATTTTATTGATGGCTGTGCCTGAATCGCACAGCAATCATAGCTCCACAAAAACAAATACTGCTCTCGGAAAAATGTGTAGTATGCTTGTTTAGGACATGAGTCACAAATAAGTGAGATTTGTATCACTAAACTAACTGCATTTTCATATTTATTAATATTTATTGATACTCTCAATGAAAACACTGTGGAAAAAATGTGAGTTTTTTTGGGGGGTTAAACATAATTAACTATAATTTATCAGGACAACAATAAATAAAACATCTTATAAGAAATGTATCACGATACATTATAAACAATAAAATAAATGTCCAGACCTAGTTTGATGAATGAGTTTTTCACCTAATGCCTCAATAACACTTCTGTGTGGTCTTGTATTAAAGCCTCTCACCACCAGCTCCCCCCTGCAGGCCCTTTTAGATTAATTACAGAGTTTGTTTTTCTTCCTGTAGGATGCTCTTCTAATTGTTCTGTTGATTCAAACACATTTGAATCATTACTACTTTAATTTCCCGCTGTGACGCAGAACTAAAAACTCTTTTAGAGGTCCAGATTTGGACAAGGATAAAAAAAGATACCAATAAGATATTTCCCCATGTGACTTGCTAGTTTATGACCTTTAGATTTTGGCAAACTTGCCCTCGTAAAAACAGCCCTTCGAGCTCGTTTGTTTGTTCCTAGAATGCACAGTGAGCTCGGAAAACATTACCAGAAATTTGAAACGAGCCCAGAATCCCACGCAAATGTCAGAGGTGTTCACAATATCTCAGCCAGTTGTGTGATGCTGCAGTTTTAGGGTCACAAAGCTACGTCTTTTTTTAAAACAGAGCTGCATCCAAGAAGTTGTAGGGAAATCATTGGGCTCCAGGTCGGTAACTTTCCAGGCTTGGCTTGGTGTTTGCACTGCAGCGCGAGGAATGCTGTGGTTGTTTTAACATTACAATGGCTTGGCAGGACTTTGCTGCGGCCAACCACTCGCTCGCAGACACCGTCAGACGTCTCTCCGGGGTGCCTCCAGCATTGTGCTTCACAGAGGGAAGGGCAATTCAGAAAGCGCCACGAGACGTGTTTGAAAATGGTTCCTGAGAACAGGTTCTGTTGAGAAACGATCCGCAGAGCTCAGCAGGGCATCTCAGAGTGGCTTACAGTGAGACAACATATCACATTAATAAAATGAACCAATTTGTGTGCTGGACCTTTGGTTTCACATAAACATGAGGGAACAAAGAACCCCGGGACGTTTGATGAAATCTGTGTTTACAGACCTTTCTTCTGCTGGATGAAAAGGGGGATATGTGCTGAAACAATAGAAATGTAGGGCACATTTCCTCAGATACGACCAACACTGGATCATGATGACTAAATACTTTAGAAAGTTACATAACAAGTCATGTTTGAGATCCTTCTTTGGTTTATTTTCCTGACACGACGATGGCTCTTGGCTCTCGCTTTAAAGGATTAGTTTAACAAAATATGGATCAGTTAGTTGTTAAAAACCAAGTTCTTCAAATGGTGGCTGTAAGTTTTAACAAGATTCATGTCAAAACAATATTTTGGAACAAAAGTCCATGTTCACATAATGTTAAAGCTACACCATGTAACTTATAAAAAAATGTATATTTTTTAATATATTTGTTCAAAGTGTTGAATGTTGTGACAGGATGGTATCGACAAAACTCTCCCAGTGCTAGACAGAAACAATCAATCAGAGCCAGAAGGTTACCATCAATGTTAACTCTATTTAACATCAGCACACTGAGCAGCAAGTTCATGAGGTTGATTGGCAGCACTAAGACCCTCCTCTTGGCTATGATTGGCTGTTTTTTTTTTGGGAATGGTGCATTTCTTCAGCAGCTCAGGAGGAGCTGGAGGAAACGAATCTATTCACAGATTATCCGACAACAAATGTTAACTTTTTTTTATTAAATTATTGCAAGTTTAATGTATAAGAGCATTATTTATAATGTAATATATTTCAGTGCCTTGCGACAGACTGGTGACCTGTCCAGGGTGTACCCCGCCTCTCACCCGGAACGTAGCTGGAGATGGGCACCAGCAACCCTCCCGACCCCATTAAGGGATGAAGGGTGAACAGAAAATGGATGGATGGATGGAATATATTTCAGTGAATGATTTTTTAATAGAAATACAGCAACTGCAGTGGCAGGTACATGAAAGCATGAAGTCATTAGTTAAATGGAGATTCCTGTGTACAGTTTTTCTTTTTTCTTTTGATGTTGAGTTAAAGTTACGATTAGAAGTAGAATTAGACCCAAGAGAAATTTACTTGTTTTTTCTTTTTAACCGAGTCAGTTAGAAATACAAAACTGATGAATGACTGTTGAAAGCCTTGCCAGTAAAACATAAACTCACCACAAACGCACAGTAAACAAAAGTGAAGCCAAAGAAAAGCAGGCTGCCATTTAAAATATGTAAGAGCAACTGTGCAGACAAACAGGGCTGACATAAATTACATCATAACTTTGAGTTTGCAGACAGACAAAAGGACATTTATTATATAATTTATTCAGTGAAGCTGTACTTCAATGTTTTGTACTAATTTTGAAGTATTACATTAGAGTAGGTTGACGGAAACAACAAAATTCCAAATAACTTCTTATATTTCGCAGAAATGTTGTTACGTTTTTGGCTTTCCCGAAATACAGTTAATGCGCTAAAGGGGCAGTGGGAACACATTTATCCTGCAAGTTCTGAGGTGGCAAACTTTACCACTGACTGGTGGATCTGTGCTATACCAGAGGCACGAAACTTGGAAAAATGTCAAAATTCAAACCTCCAGCTTGGAGGAGAGAACTCTGTCCATGTTTCTGAGATGTGAGCTTCATGCTAGTTTGTGACATGTACTTCCTGTTTATTACAACTTTATGTAGGAGCGTCAACATCTGCACTTTGTAAATTACCCTTTGATTAGTCTTCACTTCAAATCAATAGATGGAAACATGACTAATTTGCACTTTCTTTTTTGCAGCATTTTAAAAGTTTGGTAAAATTCAGATGACACTTGGATTGGACAGCTAAAGACAAGGAATTATGAAAAAGAACTGGAAAAGTTTGATACCCTGGCCTCTTGTCTTTATGGTTTTCTATATGAAAATTGAAGTATACATTTGCCACTTAAATGAAGGATTTACAATTGGTCAATTAGTTTTTGAGAAATCTGAAACGAAAAAAAAAAATCATATATTACCATGGATTTTATACTTTGACATTATTGGAGCTCTGTGTCATATAAAAAAAAAAAAAAAAAAACAGAATCGGACAGAGTCATGTCGCGTTTCAATAAACTAAAGAACAAATTAAGTTGGGATTAGCCCTTTATGTGACACATCATGTCCTTTTTCTGTTTCAAAAGTCTTTAGAAGATAAACTCCTGTTCACACTTGTTCATAAAGTCCTCCTTTGTGTTCAGTGCATTTGTCTCTCACCCATCTGACATGCCCAGGCAGTCAAAGTACATTTTCTCTGACAGATGGCATTTCTTCATTCCTAGAGCTTGTCATGCTTGACAGCAGTAATTTACGGCTATTTGACAGGCCGTGTCCCTTTTGCCTTCTTTCATTTCCAAAAAAAAGAGACTTCTGGTTTCTTTGGAAAACATAAAACTATGGTTTCATGTTAAACCGTGGATGCACAAAGATTGACATTTGCAATATTGAAAGCCATGCATTTTTATAGCTTGCTTTTGTAAATCTTGACGTAAAAGCATGAAGTAAGATGTTTCTCTTTGCTTGTAAATCAAGGTACTCCACAGAGCTTTGGGGTAAAAATCTTAATGAACTAAAGAGTTTTGCCAATTTTGGCAAATTGCAGTTTCAGTAGCTAATGACTGGCCATTGGACCAGATGTAGGTCCAGTTGGAATATGAAGCTTCATTTTAATGAAAAGACAGATTGACAATGCAAGAAGAAACAGGTTTTTCACATTATCACATATTCTGATTGTTCTTGATCAGAGCTTAAAAAAATAAATAAATAAAAAAGGCAGCAGAAAAATGACTCAAAGTTCAAAGCACACCAATAATCCAAACCTATATTCTACTGATTTCTTTCGCTTTTTTCTTTTTCATAATGTCAGATGATGTCGTGAGTTTGAAGCATTGAAATTCAAGGTGTGTGACTCCTTAACCTCCACATCTCTGGAGGTTTTTATTTCTTTTCCAAATTGAATAACTTTAAAGCTGCATTTTGTGTTTACTTAGGTTATGTTTGTCTGCTATTAAAATTCACTGGCTTATCTGAAACTTTTAAAGGCACAGTATTATGTTTTATATAAAATTGACATTTGTTTTAGCTTTACATCATGTTATAATATTGTTCACTCATGGATTCTTTCAAGCATGTTTGATAAATCCTTTAATCTCCCATGGCAACCAGTCGGGATGCAGACGCGCTCGTTTTTAAGTCTCCAAGCTAAACTTCCAGCTCACAGAGCACCCTCAAAAACAAACAATGTCCTGGTTCCTAATCTCAGTTTTCCATCAACTGTATATGACTTCACATACACATGGTTAAGTTTGCATGTGTATAGCAACCACATAGCACATCTGTTACACACTAACGGATTCTGCTTAATGTTGGAGTCAGCTGCCCACTTAATTGCGTTAGCCAGAGGGGTTCCTTTGCTACACTCTGATCTTCTTCCTGCTTCCTCTCAAGGCTGGTGGATGGTAAAATTACCCTCTACAGATACTTAACGTGGCAGAGATGTTATGCAGATACATCTGTGAAATACACCACTACACGCAAAGCAGCACAATGCATGTAGAAAATCATGATTTAATGGAGGAAGAAAACTTGAGAAATCTGACAATGAAGGAGTTTCTTTTTGTCATTTATTGTTTATGCCAATAAACGATAGAAGTATTACAGTGCTATGATTAATCTTTTAGATTCTCTTTGTAAAAGCATAGATCATATAGACAGAAAGGAAACTATGGAAACACTGAAACAAAGGCAAAATAAGGCCTTGCTGACAAGAACCATGATTGTCATTTTTTTACTATTCGAATAGTAACCAGATGTTGAACATATAGTATAATAATGCCAAGATCCCTTTGCAAGAAAGCTGAAAAATGTCAATTTGACAGCAAATCAGGAGTAAATTTACAGATGGTTCATTTTCCAATAAATGAACTGAGTCCAAACATTGTTTAGAGTACGGAGAGCTGAGGAATTAAAAGCCAAACTGAACACAGATTTAATTTAAATATGTTGCTTTCCAGGATATCTGGAAATTAATGCTCCTAAGATTATGGTCAGTTGAAAACAAGAATAAGAAAATTTCAACTAGTTTCTAGTTGCAGTTTTAACATCCAATGCACATTTTGAATGTTCTCTCTGCAGTTTAGTGTTCCAAAAGTATGCTGAATGCTCAAAGCTGCTGCAAATAGCTATAATATCTTTACCAAAATATTAAACCACTTGGGTGCATGCATATACTTTGCAAAGAGAATTCAGCTGTCATTCTCAGATGATCAGACAATCAATAGGTAGTGACAAAAATACAAGATGGTGTTATTGCAGCAAAAATAACATACAGTTTGACACAGGTGCACACTGGTCATTTTGTGCTCTTCATGCCAGTAAACAAGCTGCCTTTCAATTGACCATATAATTTCACAATTTAACACTTCAAAATAAAATTCACTAAATGGAAACGCGCCAATTTAGAAAAAAAAAAATAAAAAATTTTTTCATAAAATGTTTGTATGCGGTGGGGTTTTTGCCTTAATTTGTTTATTTCACAAAACTGCAAACGTTTTCTTTTGCATCACATGAGTCACATGATCAACAACCATTTGCTGCTAGACGCACAAACCAGAAAGAAGACTACAGGAAGTAGTTGGAGGATGTGACATGTTTTTAATGACTTATCATGTGAATAGACTAATTCATGTGTGATTTTTAATTGAGTTTCTTATTTTCACAATTGTGAAATTGTGTTTTTTGACATAAGCATAATGTCGACTAGGTTCTGTGCACATTTGTAATTGCAACACGTTTACAGACTTGATGAGCAAAATCTACTTGGCAAGGTCACTAGCTGTGTGATAGCAGCTTTTGATTCAATTCCAAAATAATTCTCCCTTTCCATTAGAGGGTAAAAATCTATAGATAAAAACAATAAAATGTTTAGACATGCCATTAAGCAATTTATTCCAAATTGCCTCGTCATGAAGTTTTTAAGCATCCTTAACATCACACTATGTGTTTGGTGAAAATGTGCAACTAAAACTATTGAAAATCCACCGTGGAGGTCCTGCTTTGTTTATGTAAAGAAAGTGAACTATTTACCAAAAACTGTGACCACTGTAAATCCAGTTTAAGGTTCACTTCGAACTGGCAGCATTCCAGAGCTTGTCCTGTACACGAGGCTGAGATTATTCCTGCAGACGAAAATAGGAAGAATGTCACAAGCAACTCCAGCAACGACTGCCTCTCCTTGTAGCATATGTGATTTAGGCCTTCAGGTCCATTGCTTAATGTTGTGTACAGTATGCAGCTCTGTGTGTGCTCAGGGATGCAGCCAAATTACTTCGCCGCAGTGGAGTGGATTGTGGCGCCAACAACTATATTGCTGGCTTTAGTCTGCTGTTTTCTATCCTGCTTTTTTTCTTGTTTTGCAGGCATGCTGAAGAATAATTTGACATTGAACTCAGTACTGTAAACCAAGTCAGCTGCAAAGTATATGAAGTGTGCAAGAAATAGAAGACATTTTTGTAAAGTGTGCCTTTGTCTTTCACAGTGGACCCAAGAGTCTCCTCAAGGTGTAATAAAAGCTCTGATTTCAGAGCCAAAAGCCTCAGAGTTTCTGTGTAAAACGGTCCTTGGTGTTGCTGCCTATTAACTGTCTCATTTATCCTAATTTGCTGTGGACCATTTACATAGTTAGTGTTCACAACAGCCCTTAAATTGAGGCCGCATTAACTTCAGCAACAGGCTTCGGACACATGTATTAACTGCTGTCCAAGTTAACTTTCCAGTTAAGTTGTAAGTTTTCAGCAGACTGAACACGAGAACAACATGGAGTCAAAACATTAATTTCTCCAAAATACTACGAGCGGCATTTCCCCAGCAAATGTTAACATTTTTTTGACAATTTCCTAATGTAAAAAAAACTATTTTGCGTTCACAGTATGTCCATTAAATAAGAAAAGCAATTAAAATCACACATTAACACGTTTGTTGATCTAAAAGGTAATTACAAAATCATGGCGGCAAGGAAACACCAGCGTCTGTTCAGGCATTACAGCAACAAGCTCCTTATACTTGGGATCAGCTATGCTGAGTTTTTGTAAAATTATAGTCAATGATTTTACAGAAGAGCTATAGATTCAACACTTTAGATTGACAAATTGAATGCTTGAACTATGCTAGAATGCAAGAGCTCTGGTGAAGGCCATTGGCTAAAAACAAGCACATTGCTGCTGTATACACAATGGTGTGAGTCATGTGATGCAAAAGTGTGTCAATTGAAATTGTGTTGCAAAATACACTAATTTTGATACGACTGAAACACCGCTTACTTCTAGTGCAAAAACATTTCATCAAGAAAAGTGAGATTTTTTTTCATAAAAATTGGCACATTTCCATTAAGCAAATTTACAGAATTTTATGGTTAACAGAAATACAACTAATCAGTGGTTTTCAATGAAACTGAAAATTATGCAGGATTCAGAATGCAGACAAAGGAATTTTACAAAACCTACAATGGCCTATAGGAAGGTCAAAATGCAAAAGTTATCTTAAAACAGAAGTTAAAATTAACTTTTCTTCTGCTTAGCATTGTTTCCATTGAGGATTTTGCATTTGGTAGACCCTTCTGGGCCACCGTAACAGATATGATCTAAACACCATTCACTATGTTCAAAAATGGCATTTATATAAGAAAAACACCCATTGAGAATTTGCATTCCTGATCTATAGATCTTGTCTGATCCATTTGTGATATGCAACTGTCATAAAATGGGTTGGTTGAAGGTGAGGATGGACCCGGTTGGATGCAGGAATAGGTGAAGAAATCAGTTTAATTAAGCCCAAAATGTACCCAGCCCAGAAGAGCAGAAGGACCATGAGACACAAACTCAGGTAGGGAGACAATGACAAGCTATGACAAGGATCCAGCAGGGAGCAAGAGACACGGGTGAGCTTAAATACACAGGGGAGGACTAAGGAGAACAAGAGACAGCTGGAACCAATCAGGTGCTTGACAAGACAACACAGGGACTAAATTAACTGAGAAACACATAAAACCTACAATCTCACAATATCTTTTTGTATAAGTACAAAAACCAGGATATTATTTTGCATTTCCAAAAGAAAACGTACATGGAAGTAATTTCACCAAAAAAAAAATTCAATAGAGGATGTTTTACATGTAGTTGTTCACTATGTGCATCAAGTTTTAATCACCAAACTGTAAAACATTTTAACCATCTGGTCCAAAATGGCAAAAAGAAAATTTTCCGGCCAAAGTAATTGAATCTAAACAGATTAGTTGTGCCGACTTTGGCCTTGCTTTTGTTTCCACTGGAAGAAATAAGTGAGCTACTTTGTAATTTAAGCAAAAGAAAGAAAAAACAAACATTAGTGCTGGAAGTTAGATTAAATGGGCAGCTGATTCACACACTACCAAGGTGGAGAACTTGGATCTTGAGATATTGTCATTGATTCCAATCAGGGACCAACCATTTCCCTGCAATAATTACACCATGTTTGCAGGAGGATGGAAGGGCACAGGCACACTTGTTTTGACTCTATTTAGACAAATGTGCAAAAATGTTTTTCAAGGGCACAGTCTTTAATGAGCTTTGGAGACCCAAATGATGACCAGTAAACACTTTAATTACAGTCTGTCGGCCCACAGGGTGCAGCCAGCCTCAAGACTTTCCTTACAAATCTCTGGTTCAGTGGTTTGTTTTGGAAAAGTAAAGTGGAAGAGACTGAAATTGTGTAATCCACTGATGCAACAAGGGTCTAATGTAAGGCATGCAAATATGTTAACACTTATAAATAGTCAGAAAAATTAAATTTTTCATATCAAAAATGCCATTCCTGCGCAAAATGTTGTTATCAATGCTGCTTTCATTGCTTGAGATTTGGCAATAAAAGCAGCGTCCAAAACATAGACTAAATTAAACTGCTACTATGTTGAGGTTGCCAGTAAGTATGCTATAGCTGATGTTCTTTTAATACCATCTTTATAAAACATGGAACATTACCAGCTTCAGTCTGTCGACTCAAATGAAGAGGATCAAAAACAGTACACTAGGTTTAAAACGTCAGTCAGTACATGAGACTTATGTAAACTTTTGACACTATCTAGAATATTTTCATGACATTTAAACCTGTATTTCTGTGGTGACTATGATGCTTTGACTGCCAGTGATCATTTCACCTTCTCCACCATGTTTAACCTTTGGTAGGATATTCCAGCAGATCTTTTGATGTTAATTATCCAAGGAACCTTGTTCCATGAGTCTTCTGGTCCTAATGAAGTTTTGGAAAACTAATTCTTGCTTTCTTGTTTTCTTTTTTTTAAGATCAGTCTTTCTCCAGGCAGTATTGAAAAACAAATGCTTGTTCAATTATTTTTACTAATTATTTGTACTCTCACATAGCATACAGATGCAGTGAAAATGTTAAATACTACAATATTTAGATCTTGGTGTTTTTTGCAATTTCTAGGAATGCACAGTCTGGGCTTTGGTTGCATTTGCTGGGATATCCACTTTTGGGGAGATTTAGACCTGCCTTACATAATGTCTGACTATAAAAATTTGTTCTGTACCATAGAATGATTGACACCAAATATCTTTAAGGAACCTTACAAAACTTCCCACACTGTCCACCGCCGTTGTCTTTCCCGTCAAGAATTTTGTTGACACACACAGATCTTTATGCCAGACCAAAAATAAAACAGCTGATTGTGATTGATTCACACCAGCTGTGTTTGGTCTGCTTTATTCAAACTCCACTTCATTTCCCTATAAGTTTGGTTAAGGTGTAAATGCACAATCAAACTCTGATGCTGACCAAAGAAGCAAACTCTGGTCCATCTACAAACCAATGGCTTGGTTGAAATGAACACTAGTGAGGTTTGAATGTGTATGTGAACACCAAGTGAAACGGAGACCGCTTCAAAAGCAGGAAGCGAGCTATAGTGCATGGCATTCTAGGTAAATACAATCATGTATGTGTCTAAAAATGTTTTTTTATTAGTCGGATGTAATATTCCAATTCTAAATACCATTTTTTATTAAGCTTGTCATAATTAACAGAAACAGACTTTCAAACATCTATTTATTTGTAGTTTAACTACATTTATTTATTTATTTACAAATAAATTGACTTTTTACTAATATTCTAATTTATTGAATGGGTCTCTGCATTAGTTTATAATGTTTTTAAAACTCCAAAATAGAAGCTTTTTTTTTTTTTTTTTTCTGTTTGATTTAGACTTACAGATATAGTAAAAATTTTACCAGTCATGTCATAAGAAGTATTGTCAATGTCTGTAGTTTTCATTTTGGGGAGAGTCGTTGAAGTTTTGTAGAAAGTTGAGCTTCATGTTATTCCATTGTTAGTTAAAGCAGTAGGGTAACAATTGATTGTTGGTCAAGAGGCATAAAGTTGGAGAAACGCTGACAGGCAGGCATGACCTGCTGTAATCTTATACTGTGGTGTAGACTAGGGAAAGAATGGATGCCTTTGTTTGTGCTCAAGTTAATTATTGGCATTTTTTAGTACTTCTACAACCAAAGTCTGTATTCTGGGTGTTAGTTAATTGATACCAGGACTATGAACGTATAACCACAATCCAAACTCAAAGTAAACTAGAATCTGGAGCCAACAGCTGGTCCTCTGGACTTGGGTTGGCAAAAACAGACAATTTAGACTTACTAACATTCCACTTGTAACATGTTTTCTTTCACTTTTATTACTTACATGGTTTCATAGCTTGTACCAAACATCCTGTCATAAACAAAAAACTTGCAAATGCAGTTTGGATGGGAAATAATTATTCATTCTGTTTTTCATCATATATTCAAGCTACTGTTAGAAAACTGATTTAACTTTATGTGCAAAATGTCAGATTAGCTGTCTCACATGCTCCAGGAAAGCACATCTTACTGATGAACCTATATATTTGGGTGATGCATGAAACATATATAAACAACAATAAATGCAAAACAATTATTTAAAAGAGCAGCATGTCTGCACATCCTTAAAAAGTTTTAATTGATGTATTTTTTTTTTTCTCTCTGGACAAAAGTCGTGCCTGAGCAGGTCTTTATTATGTTCTGTCACTTGATGCGGTTAAGGCCACCGGTAACTAGCTGGTACCCTAGCTAGCTAGCTAGCTTTTTGGTGTCTACCATGGGTAGGTTTAAATTTATCGCCAGTTGACTGAACAAAATTCGTCTTCACCACTGGCTCACTGATCCCATGCGGTGGCTAAAGTTCTCCACAAAACAGTTGGCGCTGCTGCTATTAGCACTGATCTAAGAGCAGCATTTGGTCTGACAAAAACTCTAAAGTCTGAGGTTTAGTGGATTTCAAATGGTCAAGCATCAGACTGACCCAAGAATTTTATTTCAACAAAGTTGTTACTATGGAGGAAAATACAGCTGAGTAGGAGGAACCAAAAAACAATATAAAGCTAAAAAATGTGACTTTCTTTTGCACATTTCTGTCACAATACAGGTTTTTCAGGCCATTTTCAGGCCTTAAAATGGCCTGAAAAAACCTTAAATTTGAGTTGGCAAAACTTGCAGAAACCCTGAGGAAGTAGCAGAAAGAGCAGTGGACCTGGATGTCCAGAAAACATGCCCCACTCCGTTTGGCTCTGGTCTGTTAGCTGAGAAAGTCTGTGAGATTATTATGTTAAGAAGTTAAAAAATATTTTAAACTTTCAGAGAAAGAAAAGGGGATAAAAATGTGAAATCAGAGGATTTTTAGTTACACATCAGGCTGACCTGATGTGAAATCTGGTCAGCCTCTGGTTCGGTTGAAGTGAACACTGGTGCAGTATGAATGCATATGTGAATGCAAGTGAACCAGAGACCGCTTCAAAAGCAGGAAGCAAACCATAGCTAGCACAGGGCATTCTGGGTAGATACAACCAACGCAAATGCTCAAGTCCAGCGGTAGCGGGAGAAGTGGCTTCTAGACTATTAACAAGGACAAAATAGAAATCCTTCAGCCCCCAAAATCTGACATCACTCCATTATAGTCTTTACATTTTGTGAAGACTAAAGTTGTGCTCTTTCTTTTGAGATTTTCCTGTCATTTCCCTCAGTAGTTTTTGTTGCAGCGCCACCACAGGCGGGGGGAGGACAGGTTTT
Source organism: Girardinus metallicus (assembly GCA_903067095.1). Lineage (NCBI taxonomy): Eukaryota > Metazoa > Chordata > Actinopteri > Cyprinodontiformes > Poeciliidae > Girardinus > Girardinus metallicus. Next base: position 28,695 of record CAEGAE010018796.1, on the reverse strand, counting down.
TCAAAGAGTTTGGCTTATTTTGTTCAGTTATTCATTACAGTTTAACTTTATTTTACATTCTTCCTGCTAGCTATGTTGATTGTGTTCATTTACCTTTAATTCAAACCGCTAATAAAAGAATGGAAACTCTGCCTAAAGAGTTTTAATTCCCAAATTTATCTCCTTATTCAAATGTAAGAATTTTCCCTACACTCCAATGACTGCTCTTTACATGATGAGAGAGAAACACTGAGTCTTGCCTGGTGGGTTTTAGTATTAGGCACGATCAGGCAGTACAAAAAAATGCACTTAAACTCTCCGGTTACATGTGGTTATGCATGCGTCTGCATATTTCTTCATTTTTTTCATGCACTTTTATAGTTTTGTTTGTGTTTGCTGACAAGTCAAAAGTGATTTTCTGACTATAAGCTTTAGTTCAAAAGGCTCCAGCCAGCTGCGTGCGTGCCTGATCCAAAGAGTATCACACATCTGTCCATCTGCACAACAGCAGACGCAGCGCTAGCAAACAAACCCCCCCCCATTCAGCCCCTCGCTGTGAATTCCGTACATTCACGGGACCCGAGGGCAACTTTGAATGAGCTTAACTCTCTCCAGTGCCTTTCAGGAGTGCATGTACACGTCTCAATACGTGGCCTCTCTTCTTAAAGTGCTGTTAGAATGAGTGTAAACATGCATAATGTAACCGGAGAGGTGCTACACCACCGTAAATAACATGTGGGAGAAGGTGGCAAGGTTGAGATGGGGATGGATGTTTTGCGTTTTACTGCTCCTGTGGGAAGGTATACATGCATGTGTTAGTCAAACCGCACAGGCACACACGCGTACTGTGGACACACCCTATACCCCTAAAACTGGATATGTAAGAGAGTGTGTGTGTTGAGGTGAAGGCACCCAGTTTTATAAATGCTTTCCAGCAGAAACCGTTTTGTGTACTAGGATAATCTTGATTATGTCTACTTAACATTTGTTTCATTAAAAAAAAAAAAAAAAATACAACACTCTAACTTACTATCTTATGTCCTCCTATGCCATGAAAATATTTGTGCTTCAATTTAAAGTGCCTAGCAAAACTATAAATATAAAATACAAAATAATATTTAAGCAAAAAGCTGTTATTTTGAAGGTTGTATTTATGCGTCCCTCATCAGACCAGACAATAAGCTTGTGATAAATTTCATAGTTAGGCACTAACTTCAGCCTAATATTTACTTAGTTGTGATGTAATTTTGGTTTGTTTGCTTCTGAGTGTTTTTGCTATGTGTAAAATGTGCAGGGAGTTATGGCTGCTGCTCATCTTATAAAACATGGAATTGTCCTGTATTTGAAGCTGAAACACAGGAAATATTAAGGCCAGCAGAACTGTCCTGGTGGGACCTATGACACCCTGATCCGTCATGACTCGCTGCTGTCGTCAGGTGCTGATGTCACGGTTTGCTGGGGACAGACATTACACATGGCTGCAGTCAACATCTGCGCCATTTTTTAAACGTTCGCCTCGTTCCTCGCCACGTTTTTAGAACAGGGGATATCTAAATTTATTTATCAAAACAAAACCCATGGATAATTTTAACATGCAAAACTATACAGTAGATTTGTTTATTGCAGTGGGGCACAGATAATTTTTTCTAGTCACACAATTAGCTTGTTTATCTTAGCCTGGCTTAGCTGCATACAACTCTACTTTTAGCGCTTTTATGCTAATTTCATTCAACTTAATTTAAAGTCAAAATTTTGGAACCAATGTAAACTATATATTGCAGACAACTGTTTAATTACTCCCTTTTCTCCTTTATGAAGAGATTTTTTGTGCAGTAGTTTGAGGCGGCTTTTTATTATTATTAATAAACATCATATGCATCAACCTTCCAATGGGAATAGGGATGGAAATTAGCGATTTGGCTATTACCTCTCTTACGTACTAATGTTAATTAATATGTAATGTCCCACTTTTAAAAAATAAACAGTAAATCAAAATTATTAATGGTGGTTACAAAACAACAAAAGGCACATTTCTGTTATCTACTGACATGGTGTGTGGTCAAAACACTAATCTATGAAAGACATGAGATGAACAAACTGACTGACGGCTCTGCTGGTTGGGGGATGGGCCAATCAGATTTAAAGCTTTAAAACTAACGTACACTGTTATTCCAGGGTCAGATCATGCATAGTGTTTTTTTGCAATATGTCAATAATATTTCTTAAAGTGGTCATGTCCACTTTATCGTATACTTAAATTATGAACAACAAACATCAAAGACTTACGATTCAACACAACTTTAATTCCAACCATGTTTTGACTTTGCGATGCCTGGCAGCTGTAGGTTGTAAAGACTTCAATTTAAAGTTTGTGTTCTGCCACAGCAGCTGGTGCAAGTTTTTAATCACAGCGGGCAGATTGGCTTCCAACTGTGCCTGACATCAAATGCATAGTCAAATTGTCAAATAAATGAATGAATAAATAATTTCAGCCAACTCTTGCAGCATAACAGTCTTTATATATCTGAGGCAGTTTAACATTAAACATTCGGAGAAGCACGGCTTTAAAACTGAAGTTATTGACGGCCGCTTGTAAGGGCATTACATGGAAAGTCATGAACACTCAACAGTGAATTCTGTCAGTGTTTTTGGTCTTTTAAAGCAGCAAAAAGACTTAGCTTTCATAAATAATACAGCTGCTTGGAACTTAATAAGAGTCATATTGTGTGATGATTTTGCTGTTAATTAGTTTACTTTTTTCAGATAAAATATTTTCCAGGTGGTTCATACCATGCCAGTTGTAAGTCAGAAAAAATGTTTTATTTTCAGAAAATGTGCAAATCAAAACTAAGATTTTTTTTTTTACATGTTTTTTCCTGTCAGAAGATTTTGCTCAATTCCAATGAATATATTCATTAATTGTTCTGTTCCAGAGCATTTTGGGATTTGTATTTTTGTGTGCGTGTGTATCATTTACTACAAGTGTAACTTAGTTCATTCTGCATTTGGTTTTGTGGAAAAAAACAGCCAGACAACAGCAAATTTGTGATGCTCCTGCATTAAAGCAACAGAAAATAGTCAGAAACAGGCCTTTTGTCATTAATGTGATCCACAGCGCCTGTTTAACCATCAACAGTTCTGTTTTCAGCACACTGAAATAGCAACTTCGTTAACATTGAATTAGCAACTTCAAGATTTCATGTAGTAATGAATTAGTTAAGCTTTAACAAAGCTTAACTAATCCATAGCACAGTATTTTACAATAACAGTTATTGAACCATCACTTACTATGCTCAGAATGAATTTACTGAGCACAGAAAAAAAGATTAATACCTTCTTCCACGGTATCCAAAAAAAGAGACCATTGTATGGTAGTGGGAAAACAATTCACTAACCATAAAGGTATGGTCCATTAAATGTATCTGTTTAAACACCGATTTGAAAATCAAAATAACAATCTATGAGCTCAATGTGCTCAACAGCAAAGATAATAATTCACAACTGCAGTCATTAAATGTAAATAAAATTTACCCACTGGAATTTACCCACTGTTTAGAAGTGGATCTGTCGTCCTTTCAAAATAAAAGCTGCATATAGTTTCCTACCACAATAAACTTTCTGCTTTACAATCTATTTTAATAACATCAAACTGCTACACAAGCCGATACCTTTCAAAAGTATCAAAACCTTTTCAGCTTTCCCCTTTTTTTCATGCTAAAGCCACAAACTTCAATGTTTTCACGAAGAACATGAAGAGAGAAAGAAAAGAAAGAGAGAAAAATAAGGCATAAACAATTATTTTCAGCAGTCACTTGATTTGTAAATTGAATCCACCTGTGTGTAACTTAACTCTCGCTAGATAATATTTAATCCAGCTGTTTTTTTAACATGTCTGAGGTTGAGTGGGGAGAATAATTGAACAAACAGAACCTGAAGGATTAAAGAACTCAGCCAACAATAAAGTTATGTAAACGTTTAAAGCAAAGTTTGGTTATGAATAGGGGTAAGATCTGTTTAAAACAAAACATATGTAATTAATTAAAGGTGTTGTAATTAATTAATATTAATTAGTTACATCTTAACAGAAGCCATGTCAATTAAATATTGAAATAATTTATAAATAAATATTGAAATAATTTATTTATTGCCATGTGATTTAAATATTTTCAAAGCAACTGGTTAACAATATTTATTCATGCATTAAAGGAATTACTTAATTCAGGATAAATGTATTGACTTATTTAAATACTGATGTATTTAGATACACCAGTATTCTGGTATTTTTAAATAAGTTAATAAAATATTAAATAAATTTATGATAAATGTCTTTATTCATTGAACACATTTATAATTTTATGTAATTAACTAAACATTTAAATAATTATTTCTTGAGTTTAGTTTTTTGTAATTTGTCACTCTTCCGCCTCCATAATTAATTGAAACAAGATATTTGTCACAATAAAAAACTACTTTTGAATTTATCTGGATTTTGGTCAGCGATTGACCAAAATCAATCATGACATCATGATATCAACTATGACATGCATGTCTGTGCAATATGCAGACGCATATGTTGCAAAGAGCTTTTGCAGGCAAAAACTGCATTTAGGTGTATTTCAAGTCAAAAAACGAATTTTTACAAAAACCACACAAAATTGAAGAGGTCTATCAATAAAGTGTAATTTTAAATTCTTTAAGCACTTTTTCATAACAGTATTATCTATAAATTGTAGTTCTTTTTCTTATTTTAAATAAATAAAATATGTGCAATTTTTGCTTCTTCAAGTAACTCTATCACAAATGATGATTATTGAACATTTTACAGCAAAAATAACTAAAACCAGTTAGTGCAGGATAATTTCCTTATGTTTATGTTCAACTATCTGCTGGTCTCTTGCGTAAAATCCTAATGATGTTTTTTATTGTAACATATGAAAGGATTTAGGGGTATGAATGCTTCTGGAAAGAATAATCCAAAAGCACAATCTTGCAGGCAGGATAAAGTGTAACATGAGCTCAATGTGGCCAATGATTTCTGCTTTAAAGCCAAGAGGCTGGTTAATAAATAACACCTTGTAAGTTATCAGGTCATACGGCAGCAGGCAAGTGATGCCACCGCACTGTAAAACAATGCTTTTAAAATCTAAGCTGGGTCTTGTGTTCATATTCCAGCACTGATTTCTGGAGGTCTTGGCCCCTTTTGGCAGTGAGCCTGCTAACTCCTAGAGAGCTGAAAGTAGAAGTGATTTTGATAAAGCAGAACAAATTGGTGAGAGTGGAAAAAAAAGTGGGGAAGCAGACGAAAGAAGCGAAATAACAGGATCCTTCTCTCCACTCTGCTTTGGTCATGAGGCACACAGGATGCCCACAACGTGAAACACATGGGGAGGTTGATAAGACCAAGAAAGAAAATGGAGGCAAAGATGCTCTGACTGGTGATCTCATTAAAAAAATTACATTATGTAGAGACTGATATACAGTCAGGCCCATACAATGGTTTGGACAGAGACAACTCAGTTTCAATTGGGTGCAGTATAGGTCTTTTGCATTCATAAGTTCACCAGTGTTTTCTTTTTTTTCTGTCTCTTTAAGTCTCTATTCTTCTGCTGTTTGGTCCTCCTCTTTTTCATTTGCCCTTGCCATTTCTGCATTGCTTCTATTTAAACATGCTCTGGTTCAAATTCAAAGGGCTGAATGTTAATTATTGTACAAAAATGACTTCTGGCTGACTGGAGCTAGTGCTGTAGCATGTGGCACACATCATCTACCCAGGATGCATTGTGTAAACAACATGACAACATCCAAATGGTGACAATATTTTATTTAAATATATAAAAACTAAACAGCCTATAGTTTCCTGTATTGATTTTACATTAAAATGAAAGTTTATCAAATAAAGTCTATTGTTATAAAAAATCGTGGATCTTAAAAGTCCTAAAATCCTTTACTCGTCCTGAATGTGGATACAGTGAACATTCCAGTTCTGCTAAACATAACTCCAAATTATTAACAAAGAATGTGCCCATTTGCTGATGTTTTCCACAGCATAACTGATATCTACAAAATATCTAAAATATTTTTTCAAATACAGCTTGGGAAGCTAAAATATCTAGGTCCAATGATACATGACATGATACTGGCTGCTGTTTGCAAAGCAGCCAATCTTGGATGTTTGCTTCTGCAGTAGCGCTAACGTAGTTCCTGCTGTGCGTATTTATACATATTAATGTCCTAGTTTTTCCTGTTCCTGCTTAGTCTTATGCTGCTCCACTGCTCTGTGATTGTGTTCACCCGTGCCACTGTTTATATTAACTCCTGTTTCTACGATTCCTCCTCATCCTCAGTTACGTCTACAAAGATTCAAAATAATCAAGGTCCAATCTAGGGAAAAGCACCTCTGTCATATAATTCTTCATTTCCTGATTATACAGCACTTCCTGTTTGCTCTGCCAGTCACTCATCAAACTGTCAATTCTGAAAATGCAGTTTTTGTCCGCTTGCACATTCAAATTTCTATTAATAAAACTTGTTCAACAAAAGAAAAGCCAATGAAGGAGTTGTCTACAATATGAATTAAGGGCTTGGCATGCTGCCTTGGAATGAATGTTATTCGCAGCCAAATCCTTTGCATACCAAACTATTGTTCGCTTACTCTAACTTTGAAGTGCAGGTTTCATGGGCTTCACTTATCTCCACTTCTGAGGACATCAGTCATCTGAAAAAGTAGAAAATGTCACCATATTCAGCTACTTTCATCTTGAGCTTTTGGGCAGAAGATATTCAATGCGGTTTCTTTCAAATCTCCATAGTTGGGCTCAAACCCACCTTCAAAAGATCAGTAGTCTGCAAAAATGAAACAATGAGAAAAAGAAAAGTCAAAATATGAAGCAAGAAAGGGAAGCACAAAGGTATGATGTTCAGGAACATGACAGAGTAATGTATATAGTTTCATTTGTCACATAGTGACCATGATATTTTCTGCAGCAATTACGAGTTTATGCAAATAGAAACATGTGGAAAAATATTAACAGCAATGATGGATGTTTATCAAAATTTTCCCATAATGCTTGTTGCTGTTCATCTTGTTACGGCTGCAGAGGGTCCCTGCCCTTTTTCCTTGTAGGGTTCTGGAGACAGGCCTTCTGCAGGTGTTGCGTTTTGCCCTGATTGGTGCTCTGCTGCTTTAAAGCTGCCATGCGTGCAGCAGGAAGGGGGCTTTTTCCTCTCCCTCCTCAGAACTCCATTTGGTTTGGTTTGCGTCTTATGGTTGGGTTTTGTTAAGTTTGTTTTGCATTTGCTTATTTCTGGTTAGTTATGGGTTTTGCATTAATCTATTTTGGTTTCTCATTTCAGGTATTCCTTTTTCAAGTTTCATTTCTTTAGTATAAGTTAATAAATTTAATTTTCATTAAGTCAGAAAATCCTTGTGTGGTCTCCTTTAATGTTACCCCACCAAACGAGCCTGGTGGACGTAACATTGTGGGAGCTCGTCCAATTTATGTGGACTAATTATGCCTGATTGGCCTCGTTGTTGTTCAGGTTGAAGTTACATGCCCCTGACTTTGGTTTTCCTGTGTTGCAGGTTATTTGTGGGGTTTTTGGGCTAGTTTAGGGTGTTTGGAACCTTACTAGATTTTGGACATTTTTGATGTTCCATATGTATACTGTTGGAGATCCATGAGGCTATCTGCACTTTTGTTGGAGGGGAAGAGGGAGAAGTCTTTTTGTTTTGTAATGGGTAACTGCTGTCTGGTGTCTGTTTTTGGCAACTCCATTTTAGATGATCCTGTTTGTTGTTTTAGTTTATTTTTGGGCTAGACTCTGGGCTGAGGGCACTGCTGTGGTTTGCTGCCTGAGAGGTTTTGGCCTGGAGGGATTTGCTGCCAGCGGTATCTTAGTGCTTCAAGTGCCTTAGCTCTTGGAGGAAGGCCTGAACACTAGGCTAAGATTCGTCAGGATTTTTGTCACTTAGTTGGCTGCAAGAAAATGGAGATTTGCCATTTGTTTGTACTAGTCATGCACTTCCTTGTGGTTGTTGGTTAAAGAATTTGGTATTTTCTGATTAGTTTTGTTTTGGAAGTTGGTTTGTTGGATTATTTTGTTTGAAAATGGATACTGTGGGTTCTTTTTTGGCTTCTCCAACTTTAGAACTATTGGAAAAGCTTACAAAGGAGCAGATCCGTCAAGTAGCTGAACACTTTAAAATTGATCGCGAAGCTGCAAAGGGATTGAAGTTACCTCAGCTAAGGAGTTTCTTAAAAGACAAACTTATGAAACTGAATGTCTTTACTGTTTCTCTTTCAGATGCTGATGTGACAGGTGTAACTTCCAATGGTTCAGATTCTTTAACTGGTGCCTCAAAGTTGGAGGATGAATCATCAGGTCCAACAGTATCTCAAGCTTCTCAATTAACGTTTCTATCTGAGAGAAGTGAGATGAAAATGCAGTTTGAGTTGGAAAAATTGCGGCTAGCGCATGAGCTCAAGGAGAGAAAACTAGCTTTGCAGGAAAAGCGGCTGGCACGTGAGCAAGAAGAAAAGAGGTTAGCACATGAGTTGGAGGTTAAGAAATTATCTCTGGAGGCTGAGCATCTGAAGTTGAGGTCTGAGGGCAGGTTAAGTGGTGGATCTTCTAATCTGTCTCAAGGTGGTGATGGGTTTTCTGGACAACTTGGTTAACATGTTGAAGCTATTACCTAAGTTTAATGAACAAGATTCTGATGTGTTTTTCTCTCTGTTTGAGGACATGGCAGAGGACGATGACTGGAGTGATCTAGATTGCTCCATTCTGCTGCAAAGTGTGTTGGTGGGTAAGGCTCAAGAAGCTTATGTTTCATTAACTTCAGCTGAAAGGTGTACAAATCTGTTAAAGAAGCTGTTTTGAAGGCTTATGAACTGGTTCCTGAACATTACAGGCAACAATTTAGGAACTGCAGGAAGGCTGAAAAATGGACCAATACAGATCTTGTCACCCAGTTTTATCACTGGTAATCAGCAGAAGGTGTGGATGATTTTGAATCCCTTTGTGATTTGATGGTGTTGGGACAGTTCAAGAACATCATTCCAGATCGGGTTGCCACATATGTTAATGAACAAAAAGTAAAAACTGCTGCCATCTTGTCAGATGAGTATGTTCTAACCGTAAAGCTGTGAGGGATTATAATTTTAAAGGTGGCCATAGCTTTAAGGAGTCCCATCACAACTGATGGGACTCCTTGTAAAGCTAGATTGGATCCTACATTGAAATCTAAAGCAGACAGTTTGTAACTATTGTCGCTGGAAGGGACACTGGAAAAATGAGTGTCCTCTGAATGTAAAAACTAAATCAGGTAGGAGTAAATGGGATCATTGAAAACCTGTGGCTTTAGCCAATGTTTCAGCCTCATTCAGTGGTGTCTACACCTCCAGCTAAACCGACTGCACCTGTTGACTTTTCAGAACTGACTGATACAGGTCCCCAGATTTTTGAGAAGGATGCACCTTTCATTACACATGGGTTTGTTTGTTTGAGTGGCAGTTCAGATAAAGTGGCTGTGAAGATTCTGCGTGACACCGAAGCATCTGAGTCTTTCATGTTGGAAACTGTTTTGCCATTTTCTCCATTGTCTGATCCTGGTGGTAGTGCCTTAATTGGGGGTATTGGGTTGGAAACTTTCTCTGTGCCTCTCCATAAGATTTACTTGCAGTCAGAACTGGTACAGGGAGAAGTAACTATAGCTGTGTGTCTCATTCTAGGAAACACTCTGGCAGGTGGACATGTGTGGCGAGATGTTGCACCTCCTCCAGTGGGCTGAGCTTCTCGATCTGTTAGTATGTAAATGGTTGCCTTATAGTGACGGGGCTATTGTTGATCCAGTTTATAAAGTTGTTCCAGTTAAGTTTGGAAACTGCTCATGGAGAATTGTCTGACATAACAATCTAAAGTTTCCACTGAGAACTGACTGCTGTAACATGGGCAAATTTCAATGTTTTTTATTGTATCAGATAAACCATATGTGATCATCCTGAAGAGTAAGTGTCATACAGACTATGTTAATACATTATTTATCATTTGTCAGAGTTCAGAACCCATGCATACTAAACCAGAATTAGTAGCGCTGCACTTGTACGAAGAGAAACATTTCTACACAGCTTGATGTGCCTATTGTTAGAGGTACGGTTTGTGTAAATACAAACCATGCTTTTGCTAAAGTCTCTCATGAAAGATTCCAGTCAGCAACACTGATTTTTGTATTTAGGAACTTAAAATATTTATAGGTGGTATTGCAAACATCTACTTAGGCATTCCTGGTGAAATCGTGACTTGTTTGGATGTTAACTGGTTCGCCATTAACATGGGTGCAATATCAAACCCATCTCCAAGTTTCGAGCAAAGAATTAATCAAAGGTGGTGCCAGGCACAAAATGGATGAAGAAGCAGAAGAAATAAAATTTATTACCATTTCTGAGGTCAGATGGCCAAACAACCACTGAAAGAATAAGTCATTGATGAGAAGTCTGGGCTCATTACACCCACAAGGTTCCGTTAGGGTTATGGTTACAGTTAACCCAAAACATCACCTGAAGACAAAATGCAAACGGTTTTAGAAATGGCATTCACTGGTCATTAGCTGTGTGCTCCTATACTAACCATATACCTGTGGGTTTATGAGAAAACACCTCTATGGAATTCCATGTGAACCATGTTTTAATTCTCATAGTCTTCTCACTGCCTGTGCACTGTAGTATCTTCAAGGAGTTCTACTACCAGAAGGTCTGAAGCAACTAGCTACACACTTGAAACAACATACACACACTCATTTTTGTAATCCCATTCTAACGACTTGAAATGTGCAAAGGCTGGCAATACAGCAATCTAGATTGAAATCCATCTCCAGTTCCTTTCTTTGGGCTACCAACAAAAGAAGTGGGTTTTCAACATTGGCAGTTGGTATGTGTGAAAACATCTGCAAAAACAATGAGGCAAAGACTTTTGAATGACAACCTGGTAATATGAAAAGCAGAAAATATGGCACTTTTTCCTCCAAAGGAACAAACATGAGCAGCAGAAGAATGGTGCAAAGTCGTTTTGTCTGATGAATATGACTTGTGATTGTTTGAGACATCTGGAAAATCATTTGTTCTGAGAATAAAAGAGTTCTGTGTCAGTGAAGAATCCTGATACAATGTTGAGTAGCATCTTATGCAAGGAAGTGGACTCACTCTGGAATTCTGCCTTCTGTAAATATATGGCATAAAGAACCTCATTACACTTGCATCAGAGTTTTCTAGTGAATCATCACAACAATTTACATGAAAGACCTAGCAAGGGTCCATTCACTATAACACTTGCCTCATCAATCACCACCTGTTCCTGAGTTGCTCTTGCAGATTATAGAAGGTTGCAGCAATCAGACTGTTGCTGTAATTTTGGTAAATTTTGAACCCGTCAGTGGAATCTTCCAAGTACACACAGCTGTGAAACAGCTGAATCACCCTTTACCCGTGGTTTAGTACGCACAAAGCAAACACAGCGCTCCATTCAGCAGCTGTGGCTGAATTACTTTACTGCCCAGTAATTTAGTAAAGCTTCTGTCACTTTAAAACAAAAACAGAAAAAATAAACAGCTCAAAAGGAAATACATGTGCAGATTAAAAAGTTCTCACAACTAAAGGAAAAATAAAAAGAACACCTAAAGAACTTCAGCAGCTCCAGACAGAAATACCAGTTTGAATGTTTATGGTATAATCCATTGGAGATAAAAAGGATTATGCAATGAAACAAAACATGTGTTAGGATCCACCTTGCAGCTTTTTACAATGGGATCTCAACTTGCTATCATCTCTGCAAGTTCTATAAGCTTTAAAATAACTTCTTAACAGTAAAGCTTGTCGTTACATGAATACTTACATAACTGGGCCTTTTGAGTGGATGTAAATGTCAGAAATGTGGACCTCAGTGGAAGGTCATTATTATAAGTAACTAAATGGATACTTGTAGGTTTTACTAAGAAGTACACCAACAGGTCACTTTAACTAAGTTTTGCACGTAAACATTGTTTATGCATTCAGGTTTGACATGCTGTGTTTGTTTAGCTGTACAGAAACATTTCAAAATAAATTCCTCTTTGACCTGTAATTAAACATACAAAGAAAAGGTCAGTTTAGGGAGCAAATGTGGATTCTGATTATGTGCTACTGTTCTGCACTACTGTTAAAAAAAAACAATTTCACAATTGTGGCATTTCCTTTAAATAAGAAAGAGTTGAAATCACACAGGAATAAGTTTTGTTTATGTAGTAAGTCATTAAAAAACATACTGCACCATCATCCTTCAACCACTTCCTGTCGTCTTCTCCATCTTTTCCAGTAATAGTAAGTAGCAGTTGTTGATCGCAACTCGCAAGATGCAAAAAGAGTGTTTCCATTGCAGTTTTTGCAAAATACACTAATTTTCATTCAGCTTAAAACCACCTCACCCTAGCATAAAATATTTTTATTATAAATTGGTGTGTTTCCATCAGGTAAATGTATTTTTGTAATCTCATTTTGTGCAATATATGGCCAATGGAAATGCAGCTACTGAAAATGGCAGAGTTTGACATCCTGAATCACAAAGTTCAAGCCTGCTTAGTTAGAAAGTAATCACTTCCCTCTATATAGCAGATATTTTCACCAAGCCAACAGTCAGAGCCTGAAGTTGGCTGAGAGTTGTTAAAGTTGCACAAGTGTCATCATGTGATCTCAAATGTCAAATCAGCACATGTTCTGTCATGGTTTGCTGAGGGGTAACTTGCTTCTGACCTTCAGATTTGTGTACAGTGTCCTCCACAACTCCCACCACCCCCAACCCAACTCCCTCAGGATATTCATCAAGTGATGAGTACACACAGCTGTTGGCAACTGTTTAAGAATCAGAAAAGTAATTAGCTTATCCTAAAAGTAGAAGCTTGAAGATCATCCAGATCTTTCAGCAAACATTTGTTTTGGTTGATACACAGGCAACATGTTGGAGATTATACTAGCAACCCTAGACAACACAAGTTATTGCAGTGGCATTAGAATCATAAGAATGACTGACCCGCTTCCAGCAGAGACAACAAAGTTTGTTTTTGATTCTTAATTTTTCCATTTTAGTGTCTTGCTCAGTCTTGCACGTACACACAGCTGTGAAAACAGCTTGTGTACGATAGTGCAGGCACTGTGATTTCAGAGGGAAACAAACTGCTGAACCTTTCAAAAATGTTCTTACTGTTTGAATATCACATAGAAATGGAACTGTCCCCTGAAAGAACTGCCAAGCTAAGATTGGATTTCCTGTGGCAACTCAAGAAGTCCAACCCCTGCACAGGAGCTGCTGGTCATCCATTATTCGGTCTGTCTTGTGTTTATCCGTCACTGTGTGGTTTGGCTCATCCACAAAAAAAAAGGACAAGACCAGTCTGTCGCCAGCAATCAGGTCTACAAAGAGGATCATTGGTGTTGACCTTCCCACCATTCAAAACTTTACAGGTCTAGGCTCAGTCAAAGATCCCTGCAAACCCCACATATTCTGGACACAAACTCTGTAAGCTTTTATCTTCAGGTCAACACAACAATGAGCTTTTTGGAAAAACAAAACAAAAGAAAAAAAAACAGTACCATAGAGACAGTTTCTTTTCCCAGGCTGGCTGTCTGATGAACACAACTATTTCTACCAAGTTCAAATAGTAAAGATTTTATGCTACTTTTGGTCCCAAATTCCCCTTTCTGACATTTTTAAATATGCCTTGATTATCGGCAGGACTCTTACAATAATCCTAAAATATTCTAAATAGAGTAATCTGGTCTGCTTGGGAGAACATTGGGACCAACCCAATCTAAAATCCAGGATATTCAACATATTGGATTGTCTTGGCCCGATATCACAGCGTGGGCAGTGTTCTCCAAGAACAAACAAAAACGAAGTCTGCTGAATATGACGTACAGCCAATCAGACGTGTGCTAAGATGAGGTGGTTTTTCGACTATGATTTGATGTTTAGGCCTCTGTAAATTGAAAAGAGAAACAGCTGCATCTTCAGCTCCTGTAAGCATCATGTTCATCGTAATGCCCTGTCAACAAAATTTGCAGTGCCACGCTGAACAGCCATGCAGTGGCAGAGTCACAATCTTTCTGTGGTTTATGGATTTAAGTGCCTTGATTGGCCACACCTGCAACATTGTGCATCTGGAATGAATGCCTATGTGGGGCGTTTAGGGCCTTACTACTGGAATTCATAATGTTTGCTAATGCTTCTGTACTTCCTGTACAGGCAGTGGTGTTAAACTTTAATTGCAAAAGGTACATCAGAGCTGAGCTTTGTGAAAAAAATACACTAGTTTTAGAGATTCTTAAAAAAATCTTCTACTGTGTGCATGCCTCGGCATTTCTCAGTGCAGGTATGTGTGTGTATAACATCTACAAGCCTGAAACTGCAAAACTGCCAGGGGCTCACTGAGTTAATTAGAGCCAAATGACATTGTGAGACATTAAAGTTAACAGGAAATTCACTTCTGTAAACAGCAAGAGGAACTAGAGAAGATCCCTTTGATTTACGTACAGGACTTCTCTCCATTTTAGTTTTGTGGATGTTCCGCGAAATACTCCAGTTTTTTTCCTTCTCATTCAGACATTCTCAAGAGTTTTGTTAATGACTGCCCTGCAGCTTCTTCCTGCCTGAATGTCCAACTCTGTATAAAGTGGGTGTTTGAACAAGCTTCGTGATGCTCTTAAAGACAAAACAATCTTACGTATTTTTATGTGTTTTGTTGTGTGGTAAATTTATGGACTCTGCGCCCTGTTTTTTTTTTTTTCTTCCCTCCACAATAAAAGTTAGACCCTTGGACATGAACATCAACAAAAAAAAAAAAAAAAAAAGAGCCCCGTTTTTGAGTGTGGAGGGTAGTTTAGGGCCAGATGTGTTGAATTAACTCCTCCTGCTGCATCCCAGAGTGCCTCTAAGGCAGCTCTGGCTCGTAAATCAACATGATCTACGTCTAGAGACAACAGCGGCGCAGTCAGGGACACCCGGGTTTTTTTGTTTTGGTGTTAGTTGCTACCTCTTTCGCAAAGGCAACCTTTATGCTTTTCCACAATGACTCAGCAAATGCATGCCAAGAAACATCCACTCTTCAAAGTGTTGTTGAAGAGGCTTAGGGTGGGGGGCTATTGGAGGATGAGGGGGTAATGGTTTAAGGAAAAAGATCTACAAATAGGAAGACCAGAGAATGGGGTATAATTTCCATGCAAATTTACCATGTGGTCCAAATTTTATACTGACATAAGCTCACGTGTTACAGATTTCTTTCTTATGCAACTTTCCGGGAAACAGTCTGTTTGGGTCTACTTCTGAGACACACACATCTAAGCATTTTATTGGACTGTGTTACTATTAAAATATTTCTTGAAACCAGCAGCAGTCACTGAATATGTGGATCTTTAAAAGATTTAATAAAAGGTAAATAGGTAAAGATGTTGAAAACACAGAATTTTTCACTTCAAATCCTGTTGAAAGTTTATGAGCAACTAATATTTAACCTGAAGTAAAAAAAATCATAATAATAACAAACTTCCTTTTAGACTCCATTTAGAATAAGACTAGCTAAGTATTTTTTTTATTACTTTTATGTTTGACTAACTTAAAAGTGGCTAAATTGATCTCTGTTTAATTCTAATTCAGTCCCAATGTCAAACTAAAACTGAAAATGCAGGTTTTAGGGTTTCTACAAACAGAATAAAGGATCCCAAAATATCAAATTGTGCTTGAACTGAATTTTAAATTAATATTTGTTCAGTTCAAGTTTAATAATTGTAAGTAGTGATGGTTTCTCATATGGGCAGAGAATCTGAAAGGTTGTGGTTCTGTATAGTGATGCTAAAAACTTACAACACTCTTTTTCAACTCTGAGTTTTGACATATCAGGCTATAATGAATAATTCATGTTATTTCTATCAAAATGTCATATTACAGCATACATTCAAGTCCAGGCATAGCTATAAAGTATTTTAAAACTTTTATTAATTTTTCAGCAAATAAATGGAAAAATTACAAAGCTTTATCATTATGAACTTTATGGAAATCTTCATAAAAAAAAAATTAAACTGCTCAGAGGAAAATTGTACAAATGTCTGTTTTCACACATAAATGTATTTACGGTAACTTCACTTCAAATTAACAGTTTTAGATCACTTTATATTTTACAGATATTTCCTGTCATAGTTTTACTGTTTATCGCTGTTAAATATACAAATACTTTTACGGTGTATACAAACCTGGGTCTGGGTTCGGTTGAAGTGAACTCTGGTGGGGCTCAAATGCTGATATAGACCGGAGACTGCTCCAAACGCAGGGAGTGAGCTGTAGCGCAGAGCCTTCTGGGTAAATACAGCCAAAACAAACAGACGACAAAAAAGATCAGTCTACATCTGCTAAACTCTTCAGACCACGCCATACTGGTATACATTATATGAAGAAGGAAGTTGCGTTCAGTGTCTTCTTCTGAGGTTTTTGTGTTGTTTCTTTAAGTGGTTCTTGGTGCAGCATCTCCATAGGCAAGGGGAGGTAACAGGTTTTTCTCAGATCAGAAAAACTACGTTTTCCACAGTGCTGTGTGAAAGTAAACTGCACTCAGACTGTTTTGGAGACTGTAATGCTTGTAAAGGACCATTTCTGATACAAATCAGCTATTTAATTGTGCCAAATTCTGCCTTCAAAAGGCAGGGTCCAGGGCTCCTGCACATTCTTTATGTCAAAATGTCTTATTCAGACTTCGTAGAACAGGAGTCTCAGAAGTCCTGTCCTCAAAAAGATTATGTGCAAAAAGTCAGGAAAGGAAGCTGATGCAGATGTACACTTTTAAAAATGTTTTAAATATAAATATTGTATTTTGTTTATTGTTAAACATTTTAAAAAACAATGCAGGACTGCACAAATATTTTTAAATGCATGGAAATTGTTTTATAGATTTCTAGTTCTTATTAATGAAAAAAATTTGATTTTCCTTATTTCTGTTCCTTATTACATTTCCTATTTGAAAAAAAGTCATATAATAAGGAATAAATGGAGTTGTTTTCATACTGGTATTAATTTGACATGCTTTATTTTGAATTTGCCAAACCAAACCGCGATTTTAACATTCCGACTCACATTCAATTCAGTTCAGTCTATTTATAGAGCACAAATTTGCAACATGTCATCTCTAGGCATTTTACAAAAAATCAATTCAATCCACTGATTTACTAATCAAATATGGGCCAAGCTGTACCTGCTTAAATAAATGCAGTTCATGCTGAATTAGAACGGTGGTTCTAACTTGTAAAAACAGCATTTAGAAACTAACGGCACCAAAGTTCACAAATGTACATTTAGCCAAAAAAACTCCACTGCCGCACCAAGATTTAAACATTTGAACTGATCTAAGTTAGTCTGATTATCCTGATGATATAAATATATATTATTTTTGCATTTTTTACATAAAAATGTGTTTTGTGTCCTTTGAAGACTTTAAACATCAAAGTTTGGACCTTCAATAGAGCTTTTTAGTCACTTTATGAAACAGGATGGATTAGATGAGAAACTCACAGATTCAGGAATAAATTCTGCAAACTCAAATATATTTCTATATTCTGTTTTCCATTTGACAACTTTTTTGCACCTGGAAACCCTGGAACTGTACTTTGAATTAGAATCCCAGAAAAGAAAAATGAAATCCAAACAAAACATTTGAAGTCCAGTAATATTGGAAACATATGGCAAAAATGGGAACTGAATCTAACTGGGATTATTAAAGTTAAAGCACATCCAAGACATGAGTTGCTATAAATCAGTTAGAGATGAACAACAATAGGATTTAAGCTTTAGAATTTTATTGTAAATGTGTTTTACATAGTAGAACAAAGCAAAAAATATATAAGAATTTGAGTAAATTCTTATTTTTAGTGTGTACAGACCACATTTTGTAAACAACTCAGGAGATATTTTATGATGCATCATGTAGAAGCTGCTCTTTCAACAGCTGACATGACTTTGGTAATAGCACGTTTTTGGAAAAATAGACGGTCAGGTAAATCTGAAACCGTATCCTGACATACTCACTGAGCCACTTTAACATATGTGGTCTGGGAACACCAGAAAAAAAATATTCTCCTTATTTTACAGTATACATATATATTTTTATATTCGAAATATTTTGTTATGTACAGTTTCTCTACATTTTCAACAAAAAACAAATCTTTCACAATCACAGATGTCATTACAAGCAGTTGTCCTTTCTGATGCATGTACAGTATTTACATACATTCATGGATCACATCTTTAATACACATTCAGAAAAGTGTGTCTCCTGTGTGCATGGAAGGAATGCCTGACAGAGCAAATACACTTTCTACATACAGCATCAAGGGCCAAGTGCTGAACATTCAAATAGATCCGTCAATCACTAAGAAAGTGAACACAAAACACAAAACTTTTCAACAATCATTGTTTTAAATGTGAATAAAAAACGCTGACACCTGTCACATTTATGGCACAGAAACCGACTCCTGCCTTGCTGTGGCACATTTGGCTTAAGTTCAGCTGAGATGAAGAGATACATTGCATCATACAGAGATGAGGGAAAAAAAAGAGGAAAACACAATTATTTGGAAGATGTGATGTGGCAAAAAGCCCAACACTGTTCCCGTAAAGAAAAGGACAAAGGCAGAAGTGACATGTTTAAAACTGAGTGATGCTTTTTATTTTCTGTTTACCCAAACCTGTTTTGATGACAAAAATGGGATTAGTTACGTGATGCAATAACTTCCAGTCTAAACAAATCCAATGAGAAAAGAGAAAACATTCCAGTTAAATTTGTTCATTTCAAGTTTCTTTGTATTTTTTTCAAGACGAACCCAAACACTCCACAAATTAAAGTAACTCTACCAATGGTTTATGAACAAGACAGTATTTTTATTTTTAACTCTCTGCCAGTCCAAGTTTCAGTGGTTGACATCAGCCATGATCATTACTAAGATTCAATACCAAAGGTTGTAAATTTTGACGTCGTCCCCATAAAATACACCAAAACTAAAATCTCCCACTATGTTCAATCAGTAAATGCGTCGAGACACAGCATGTACTCTGATCTGGGTTTACCAGGAATCATCTGAATATGTGATTTGATACAGAAATGAAAATACTCCTCTAATCTCTTCATTTTCTGTGTGTTTTAAAATTACTCTCTGCAGCATTACTGATTATGTTTAAGACTTATATAATACTAAATTGCAATTAGTAAAAAATTGGAATCTGTAGGTCAGATCTCAAAATAATTGATATTAACCAAACAAATTTTCCAAAAAAAAAAAGATCCTGCTATAATCCTTAGAGGGACAGTTGCCTTGTTTCACTGGGATTCTTCAAAGTTATTAACAGCAATAGTTTTAACAGAAATTGCTGAATTGCAACAACCATGTAAAAACAGTGAACTAATCCTCAGAGCAGTGGAAGGATAACGGAGGCTACTAATTTAGCTTATTTTATTCAAATAACTAAACCTGAAAATGCTCATTTTTACAAGATGTAATTTTCAAGTAGATGTTAAAAGTCACTATTTCACAAGGGTCTCTTGTAAAGTTTGTTGCTGAGTCTCAGTTGAGTGTCTCTTGTGAAGGTGTAGACGGTTATTATCTGCCGACATAGCCTGGCAACCAAGTCACTCTGGACATTTCCTGTTTGGGTTTTTAAAATACCTTGCTAGCTAAAAGGTCCATCTCACTGTTAGTCTTCCACCTGTCTGAGCATTTCTCTTTATTTCTACAAACTTGTAGAAAGTTTGTAGAAACTTTTTAGAAGTTTCTACCACAGAAACTTGAGAGTTTCTTCAAAGTTTCTACTAGAGTTAGGAAACTGAGAGTAAGGAAACTAACACTAAATACAACTTTACAGAACCTCATTTTAGAATATATGAACTTTCCATCTTTTGAACTTTCCAGTATTTTTTTTTAACGGTCCAGTATCTTACCCAGTTTTTCTCTTAAAGTCTACTTTGGACAGTTACACCACAGATCACTTCTATGTTGACAACCTGGGGTGATTTCTAAGTCAGACAAAATAAATAATATTGGTATTCACATTCAAAATCTATTTTTGTTTGGCAGTGGAAGAGAAACAACTAGCTTTGTTTCAGCTTATTCAGATACTGCTATTTCACAACAGTGACTTGAGGCAAGTGAAATTACATAAAGTCATGAATGATATGGCAAAATATCACTAGGTCGTAAAACAGAAGTTGTGATGCGGAAACACAGGACCATTTGGATCCACCGTTAGCTTTAGCTTCAATTCACAGTCATCAATCAAAATAGGTTTCAATCTGAAACAAGCTTTTTGAGGAGAATCAACATGAAACTGACTCAGACTGCAGTAAAACAATACAATTTACTCAGAGATTCTCCGATAGGACAGACCACTGAAAATTTCATGTGTGCCAATGCTAATTACACAGTGTGATGATTTACGATGGGGAGCAGTAAATCAACATGAAACCGAGCTTTGTTATTTTGTGGAGCTTCTTCAACATTTTTTCCAATTTTGAGACTCCGGGGCGTCAAATAAACCTCTTTAAAGCTTGAGGAATGTTGATGTATCTGCTACTTTGAAATACTTGAGAAAGAATTCAACTAAGTCTGCTGTATCATCCTGTTATTTTTCAGGCTCCATTTTTATGTTGTTGGACAATAATTTGTTTTCCTTTTCAAAAACAAAAACAATTACCAGAAAGGTTCAAAAAAGAGAGGGATTTTAAAAAGTTGTAGATTTCAGTGACTGAAAAAAAGAGTGATATGGACGATTTGTTCATAAGATGCTCCTAAAAGTGTAAAAATAGCAAATTTGTCATCTAAACAGATAAGCTAAAAGATTTGAGGATGAAATTTCTATATTTGAAAAGCTTATTCCACCTGTGACATTGCTGCGTCAAGTAACAGTTTCCTGTTGGTTTTTTACAGTCTTCTCCTCATTACCCAATAAATTATCACAGTACCAAGAACGCGTGTCACACGCACATACAGCCCTTTACTGAGGCCTTTTAAGGGTGTTTGGACTGTCCTTCTCAGTCTTTCGTCACAGACATCCAGCCCTCCCTCCATCTCCTCCGCTGAGCGTCACTCCATCACGTCAGGGGTCACAGGGGTCCATTTACAGAGCGTCCTGTCCTGTTGCTTCGGGGAAAGCGGTGGACTTTGAGGTGTTTTGACAGGTGATCGCTGCGAGCAAACTTCTTCTCACAGACAATGCATTGGTACGGCTTCACACCAGAGTGGGAGCGGCGGTGCCTTGACAGCTCATCGGACCGGGAGAACCTGCAGCGAAGAAACCAATGAATGAGATACACAACATTTTATCAAGCAAAAAATTATATATTTGTAATTTTTTTTTTCAAATTAAATCTGACCAAAATTGTTTTAAAACATATGAACTACTTCAAAGTGGACAAAAACAAACCTAATCTTCGGTATAAAGTCTTTCCTGAAAAGAAAGTATTGGATTAAGTCACGTTTTACGTGTCCCAATAAGATAAAAAAAACTTGTCAGTCTGTTTAGATGTGGGTAATCTGAGAGGTGTAATACTTTGCATGCAACTTCTCTGTGAAGTCAAAGAGCCATGCCATATTTAGCTCAACACATGAGCATGGTTAGCCTGGGCCAGGTCTATTCCTGTCCTGATCTGCCGTGGTCGCTATGGGCTCCAGCCAGCTCGGCTGCCATGACAGTGAAGGGTTAAGTGGATGACAGAGTAGAGCCTCTACGCACTACATGTGCATCTGTATACGTTAGTGAAGCTGTTAAGATCAAATTAATCTGTAACAAAGATCAGTTTCACAGTGGCCGCAGCCTGCTGTAGACATGAAGGTGATAATTCACAGAGATGTAAAAACATAATTCGCGGTTATGTTTGCCTATTTGCACTCCAGACACGCATACCACAAATGGCGTACTCATTACTCGAAAGACCCATGCCTAAAAGAAGAAAAAATCCTGAAAAAAAACATCAAAAACCTATGTAGCTTATGTTATTATTTCTTGCCTTTCTCATCTTATCTGACATACAGTCAATATACAAATAATCAGGTCAGTGTTGTACTCAAGGTCAGTCTGCAGCAACATGTTTTGAGGCGGCAGCTATGCCTTGGGTGTCACGACATTGGAACATATGTCATCTTTTGTAAATAACAGACTGGTATCACCTTTCTATGCATCTGGTGCTGCAATTGGATCACCATCAAAACCATCTAACGCAAATTTTTAGTCATTTCAAAAGGTTTCGTCAGGTAAGAGTCACAACTGTGACGTCAATTTGATTCAAATCGGTGCCACTGCTGCTGAATTTATACAAATGCAGCTCAAATGTTGTAACAAATATTAAAGAACAACACCTCTTAATCTCATGCTGCCTTATGCAGATGCTCAGTCTGTGCCAACGGAGGTTTAATCATTGTTTATGCTGAAAGTTTAGGTTGTATTCTACTAATTTCTGATTAAGTCAGCAAATACTCTAGTTATCTGACCACTTGATATTTATCCTACATAATCATATAAATTGGCACAGTAAGGTCACAGCAAATGTAATGTATTTCTTCCTTCTCTTGTGATGAATTTTACACCATTCATCCTCCATAGAGGATGAACCAAAAGCATTTACTTCAAAGATGTGACATGACTTGATGTTCTACAATTTGGCTTTCATTGTTTCAATTTTAAACCCGTCTATTACCCAAATATTTATCATTATACTATTATACAAGCTGAGATAGCAAACAGTGTAACAGCAGCTTAACAGCAAATGCCCAAAGCAGTCAAAGTGATGCTAGGTAGAGTAAATGTTTCATTTGTTTCTTGCTTTTGTAGTACTGAAAAAAAAAAAAAGTATTCATATATTTAGCAACTTCTAGGCAAGACCAAGCAAAGACCAAGCATACATGCATCTCCGTTCCAGCACAACGACCTACGTCACAGCTGCAGTTCGTCGGGAAACCTTATGTTGCGTTAACCTTCTCCTTTTGGACTTGACTCGAATGCATACGAGTCAAGTATCCATAACAGGAAACCGTTACATCATTCATACTCAAGTTTTTTTTTTTTTTTTTTGGCCACAAAGCCAACAGAAATATTAAAATAAGAAAAAAGAATTTGACAAACTTTGCATAAAAAGAAATATAATTATGTAATATAATTGTAGATCCCAAGCTGATCAAAAGTTTCTGTAAACAATTATTTTTCTCACTCCAGATTTACAGGAAACAGTTTCTGTTTTCAGGGTGTTTGTTTCACATTCTAGGAACATAAAAAGCTAATCTGACCTTGTTCAGTTCTGGTCCTGAGAACAGGACCATAGTAAGCAGGTCTCCGAAAACCTCAAGGGTGGTTTATATTTGACAAGTAATTTAAAATGTGTTTCAGCCCAAGACTGTTTAGTGCTTTATAGAGCAATACCAAAATCTTAAAGTTGATCCTTTTACAAAGTGAATAACTAGAATAAACCTCCCAAAACGGGCCAAAGTTCAAGATCTATCTTGAGTTAAAGACAAAGCCATTAGCTTTTACACTCCTTTTACATTCTTAAACCAAATTAGTTAACATTACTAGAGAATTAAATAGAAACCATTCAGATTTTTACACAATGATTCATTTAATTTAGTTAACTTAGAAACTCAGAGCAGAGTTAACACAGCAGGAGCCCCAGTGAGCTTCAAGCTTCTGTTTTTTAACTCCCTTAACAAGTTTCATATTCCACTGAACAGAGATTCTGTCAGAACTAAACAGGCTGGATTTAAATTAAAAGCAGGTTAAAGTTTGGTCAATAATAGCTCATTAATACAGTTATGTCTGTCTTGCTAATCTAAAATGACCTGAATGAAAATTTTACAAGTTATATGAATTTGTCAGCAATCTTCTGAATTGCAGTAAATCTCTCTGTGTTTTAGTTTTGTAATATTACAGATAGCTAGCATCATTAAAGAAGCAGCTTGTTCAACAAAAAACAATGGTAGTGGTGCCCATACACTGTAAATTACAACTTAGACAGTTTATAGTTGTTTCAAACTCAACACAATCCACCCTGGAAGTCTTTGCCAACATAAAACATTATTATTTTTAACGGACTTAACTTGACCGGCTACTGGCATACAAAATACAAGCTTTGTTCAAATGTTTTTTGTAAGTAAGTTATTGGTCCAAAGTTTTTTCATACTCTATCAGAACCCATTACTCACACCAAATGTCCAATAAGTAGTACAGTTAACTACTTTGCTAATGCCTTTCTAATTTTACCCAATTTGCAGTCTAGCACTGATAAATACAGCGCTGCCCTATGGTCATAAGTCAACAAAGTAAATGTGTTCCACTAATGAACATAAGTGATCCTGGTAGTGGGAGCACAGCTAGTCACTTTTGTTTTACCGTATGTTGGTTCCCACAACCTCCAAAAGCAAACATTCAGAGCATCACAAGACGTTCTTTATGTCCAAAGGCAAGAGAAGTGTGGTGATAATATGATTTTGTTTTAAAATCCATAAAGTCATGGAACTAACTTTTGATAGAGAAACAACACTTGGAGCTCTATATTCAACCCTTTGACTCCCAAAATATATTTTGATACTTTCTTCTAAATCCTGCTGTATCCAATCCTATCCATGTGTTTTACCCTCTGATGGAAGATATCACCCAAGATATCTACAGAGCATTAATGCCTGACCAACCATAGCGTGATTAGTTGCAGTCCTGCTATCAAAACTGACACACAACCGAGAGTTTTTCATTTTTCTGAAAGAATCAATGAATGACGCTTGGTTTGCATGTCAACAGAAAGTAGCACACCTTGTGTCTGTGTAATCCTGATTAACAACTCAGGATTGTTAGCAACGTACCCAACAATGTGCCAACGCTGCAATTCCTGTGGAGAACAGAAATAAACCCACTCAGACTATCTGTCATTATTCTCTTTGTCATTCCTGGTTGTGCCATTGTTGAAGGTTTGCTTCTCGTTAAAGTTCCTGTCCAACAAAACTGTGTTAGTATGTTTTTTGAAACCAAATAGTCGTTTTGCCGTCCCACTGACAATATAATGATTTAATATCTAATCAATATTGCACATCCCTATTTAGTTCCTGCCTTCTGATCTAACATATTTATTTAGTTGAAGCAAGGTCCAGTTTTCCTTTCTTTCCATTTTTATTTTGATTTCAGAATTTAAATTCAGTGACTATAATTAATAACTATTATTAAAAATAATTAGAGATGGGCACATGTCCGCAAACTTGCTAAAAGTGGAACAAACTTTTCAATCAGCACTTTAACATTTTTGCTAACTTTGAAAACATTTACTGCACTAAATATATTTTTCCACATACATTCTAAAGAGATAGTTTACCTTGGCTGTTTTGTAAATGTTGTAAATGATTATTGACTGTTCAGAATTCTTCAAGTCTCTAGCGTTTTATATCCATGCTCTTATTTTGAAGTGGGTTAGGACTGCTTAAGCAGCAATTCTGTTTCCTCTTCTTATCTTCTCCACCTGTGATGAGATGCAGACGATGGCGTTTAGTCTGTACCCAGAATGCATCACTGTAGAACAAGCTCTTGTATCTCAGTAGTAAGCAGTTTAAAATCTACTGCTGTCCTCAGTGCCATACCACGGTCAATTAGGCAACAGAAGTAGCAAGACTCAACAATTGCATGACTGAGACCGTGAGTGAAAGGTCTGTTCCAAAGAATCACTTCCCGAAGCGCAAACATTCAGGTAGGTTTACGATAACGAATTTGACCTTGTTGTGTGATGTTCTATGTTGGAATGTGCAATGTAATGTATCCTTGCTTTAATCTTCTTTTAGTTTAAATTTAGTAGATGAAGTGTATTTATTAAGAGAAAATTAAAAATGTAAGAATTTCCGAATAACTGTAAAATGCCATGTTTTTAAAATGTCCAAAGTAACAATAAACTAATTTGAAAGAAAAAATGTTGTAATGTGCTGCTGGCACATAGTGAGTATAAATATAGTGCTTTAGAATTAGCTCCCACTAAATACTGTGTTGACTTAGCACTTTAGCTTTAAACTAATGTTTATGATTTTTGCTTTAACAACAAAATTTTTGGTTAGTGATGCTTGCCACTGTAAATAATATACGCAGAATATCTTTGGTTTAACAAAGTCTTAATAATATAATATTCTACCTGTTGAAAAGGAAGGTCAGGCATTATAGCTCATTTATTGAAAATTTATGGCAACATCTAAAAAAACCAGACCTAAAGTTACTAAAGTAGGGGTTTTCTACCACAGGTGATAAATCTGGAAAAAAGCAACAAGCTCAGGTCTTTACTTTGATGAAAATCAAAGGTTTTCCTGTAAACTCCGTACTCTAAGTGGCTCTACATTTGCTGGTGGTAAGCTTTGGCTGACGCATATACACACATTAAACCCTGGAGCGGTGCACAACCAACTTCTAGCAGGGGCATGAGAGAAACCATGTGCAGCTCCTTGACATACTGGCACTAGGCCTGAGTCCAAGTATAACCCACTACATCAGGAGAGAGAGGGTGGCGCATTTCAGCAAACATGAAAAACTCATATGTTTCTCATTTTTAATTTGACTCACCAACAGTTTCCTTTGAAATAATTCATTATCCCACGTTTATGGTGGAGGTTTCTGAGCTCTGTAATCTCTACATTTCAGGGATTGTGACCAAGGTCAGGGAGTTTATGGCTGCATGGGTGGAGGGCACTTCTGTTGATCGTCTAAAAGTGTTTTTCACTTTTGATTGTGGGTTGGAGTCCTGGAGGCAGCTTGGCGTGGCTGCTGCACGACACATAGTACACATATCAGTGTGGGTGCTGTGGGAAACACATGTGCAGGCTTTGTCCCAGCTTGTTCATAAAGCCAACTCTGCAACTACAAGAACATAAAAGCAGCACCGAAGGTGGGGCAGTCAGGTTGGTTACTGTTGCATTGCAGCCGGTATTCGTACAGTACACAATTCGCTGCGTCATCTTCACTTTTTGATACAGAATAAGATCTCTCCTCTCGTTTTGCCTCTTGCTTTTGCTCTGAGAGTCCAAATGAATTGCTAAATCAAACTGTAATACATCTGTCATCACCTCAGATTGTGGTGTTTGATCACAGCTTAATCAATTGTGAAAGAAAACAAGCCACAAACCTGATGATAGATGACAAGTACACACATGCCCCAGTGTTGTTACAGTAAACTTTGCTTCAATGCCTAGCCGCTGAGAACGAAACAGTGTCTTCAAGCAGGTGGGAGCTGGAAATACTGCAAGCTCATGGATGGTGATCCAGTCCAACAGACTACTAACAGCAAGGCAGATTGAGACGGCAAAACGTAAAAAAAAGTTAAAGAGTTCAGTGAAGAGAGAAATACAGCTTTGATTGAGTAACCTGTTGGCCTGCAGCCAGTGAAATACCACCTCTCTCTACTTCACAGGGGCCAACACATGGAGCTCTTCTAAAGTTACAGAGGGCAAGGGGTGCCTGCCTCACTGGTTTATGTCCATTTCCTGGTCCAGCAGGAAATTGGCAGTGAAGGGGCAACTTTATGATACAGTAAATTGCTGTAGTCACAAAAAAAGAAGAAAAAAACACCGTGCAGGTGCCATTTTTAGTGCACTGAAGGTTCCCAAAAGGAACAGAGACCTGAATGTCTGAAATACATAAAACTATTAGATACATCATGTATATATACTCATGATGTTTGGCCAAAAATATACTATTTTTCTTCCATAAGTTTTGGAAATGTATTTGTTTTGAATTACACTTGGAGTGCAGATAGTCGATATGTAAACTTTTCCACATTTTGGAATGGATTTTGGGGGATTTTGTGTGAGAGACCAGAACAAAGTAATCTAGCATTGGGAAGTGGAAGGAGAACAGCACAAAGATTTTTGAAAATATGCTTACAAGTATAGCAGACATACAAATTCCCGTTTGGTCCAATATAATCCAATGTTGCCAATTACCTTTACAAGTACTACATAGGATGTGTGATTTCATCAAAAACCCAAGTGTTTGGATTTTGGAGTTGGACTCCCCTGATTTAAGGGAGCCCCGCTGATTGCATTGAGTCATTCAATGTGCAGCCATCTCTGCTCCTGCACTAGAATTTGGAATAGTTGATTGCATCGATGTGTTAACTTTGCAGCAATCCCTCTTACTGAGCATGCATTTCGATGGACAGAGGAAAGAAAACCCCCAGAGACACAGACCACCAGAAGAACCCAACTCTGGATCCAGACACAAAAACCAAGAGTCCAGGAGGGCTTTCTATGTCAAAGAAAGTGTGTATCCATTATGCCAACTGACATAATGGATCAACTGACAGTGGAAAGAATATGACACATACTGAGACATGGCTGTCCATTTAAACAGACAGGCAGGGACAATCACAGATAAAGATGTACTTTTTTCCCTGGACAAAAATAGTACCCTTCTGATTTTTTTTTATT
Source organism: Girardinus metallicus (assembly GCA_903067095.1). Taxonomy (NCBI): domain Eukaryota; kingdom Metazoa; phylum Chordata; class Actinopteri; order Cyprinodontiformes; family Poeciliidae; genus Girardinus; species Girardinus metallicus. Next base: position 226 of record CAEGAE010018796.1, on the reverse strand, counting down.
TTTTTTTTACGATGTATAGTGTGTAGTTCATGGTAGCATTTGTGATTTAAAAGCCTATGTTTCCAGTACCATACACTTTTGCTATTTTGCCCCACAACATAAGAGGACACTTAAAATGTATCCTTACTTTACATTGATTTTTCTTCCCAGGTGGACAGTGTAATATTTGCTTTGGACAGCATATGGTTATGAATTTAAATTATATATATATATATATATATATATA
>CAEGAE010018793.1:0-11684 GCA_903067095.1 Girardinus metallicus | reverse complement strand
AGTGGAGCTTAAGCTTCAATATGTGACTCTGCACACATTCTAGACACATTAATCCCTCCTGATGTAGATGTAATCTTTGAATTTGTTTGTAAAAATATTTTTTTTACTGTGTTAAAAAAAAAAAAAATCAGGTAATATAAAAACAGTCCAATGGAGTCAACAATATCAGCCCAGATCCAGTACACTCTTTATTGCCCAATTTCTGTAGCGTTTTGGCAGATGATTAAAAGAAACAATCTTCTGAATCAGCATTTCCAAAGCAAATCTAACTCCTACTTACGGCTGTCATAGCAGATGTTGCCAAGCGCTCGACCAGTTTGCAGTAAAACCTCCTGGTCGGTGGAGTTTAACAGCTGAACTAGAGGAGGGATGAGGCCGGCTTCCACACAGGGACTCCTCATGAACTCTGGAAAAAAGGAATCAGAATCCAATTACTAAACAATCAGAATTTTGATTCTGAGTTTATGTGACAGAACGACACACATGGAAGGAGAAAACCAGAGACAACACACAATGAATCCATTAACCTCAGAATAGCCATGGAAAGATGTACTGGACCAGGTTTTAGCTAATTCCCCTGTACAGGCATGTGTAACAGTGACATTTCAAAATGAAAACACAAGTTGATCAGATCAGTTCATTTCATCCATCCATTTTCTGTACACACTTTTCCCCAGTGGGGTCAGGAGGGTGCTGGTGCCCATCTCCAGCTAACGTTTCGGGCGAGAGGCGGGGTACACCCGGACAGGACGGCAGTCTGTCGCAGGGCAACACAGAGACAGACAGGACAAACAACCATGCACACACACACTCACACCTAAGGAGAAATTTAGAGAGACCAATTTACCCGATAGTCATGTTTTTGGACTGTGGGAGGAAGTCAGAGTACCCAGTGAGAACCCACGCATGCACAGGGAGAACATGCAAACTCCATGCAGAAAGACCCCAGGCCGTGCTACCAACTGCGCCACTGTGCAGCCCCAGTTCAATTCAGTTTATTTTATATAGTTCCGTAAAGAATTAAATACAAATAGTAATCTAATGTTTTTACATCTGATTAAAGAAAAAAAATATCACAAGCAAGGTGCAAAAAAATGAATTGCATAAACAACCCACCAATTTTTATAAATTAAAATCTGAAATGTGCGGTGTGCATTTATATATCCTACCTCAGATTACCTGCAGCTCTTCTGAGCTATGACTCTACCATGCTCTTTGTATCTATTAATGTGCAAAGTAGCTCAAACTCAAACTGGATGGAGAGAGTCTCTGAAAAATCAATTTCCAAGACTTGCTGCAGATTTGGATTCAAGTCTGAACTTTGACTGGGCCAATTTATTCATATAAATATGCCTTGATCTAAATCCCAGCTTCTCATTCCTTGTTATCAGAGCCCCCTCTAATCATCAGTGAGCATTTACTGCAGTTAAGAGTCCATTCAGCTGTTCAAGTGTATTAGGGCTAATTATTTTATTAATCGGGTCTGATTGCGCAGCTCTATATGAACCGCAGGAATAACTTGTAGTTGCAGGTTGAGGGAGTGGTAAGAATGATTTATCTTTTTGAACAAAGAATTATGTGGGGCATTTACATCTCAACACACTCCCCAGAATGTCTCTGTCTTCCCTGTAAAGTTTATGTATGTGGTCCCAGTTGGCTGGAGTGTTAGTGGTTAACAAACCAGCGCTAACAACTCATCAAGCAAGTTCAGCCTGGTGAGGAGCTTTTGCGCTCGCCTTGTAATCACGTATCTCATTGGTTTTATATAATTTTTAGTATTATTTTTCTGGTTACACGATGCATCAAAATGTATTGAATTCTTTGTCCACTTAGTCAGCCAGAGTCAATGCTCGAGACCGCGCGAAGATCTGAAAACCTTGTCCTATAAAGTCCAAGCAACCAAAACAGTTTCTGTGATGCTTATTGAAAACTTAACAGACACAAAATGGAAGTTACTAAAGACACATTAGCAGCATTAAATTAAACCTCCCATTTGTAGTGCATCTTTGCATATCACAGAATAGTGGAGCTTAAGCTTCAATATGTGACTCTGCACACATTCTAGACACATTAATCCCTCCTGATGTAGATGTAATCTTTGAATTTGTTTGTAAAAATATTTTTTTACTGTGTTAAAAAAAAAAAAATCAGGTAATATAAAAACAGTCCAATGAAGCTATTACATCAACATGTAATAGCTTCCTCACATAAGATCCCAGCTGCACCAAACTCACACAGATCAATCGTTGTCCACCCCAGGACAGGACTGCAGTCCAATTTTTGGAGGGCGTGGCCGTGGGGCTGGCCAAGTCACAGGTCACGCCGCCGCCACATGTTTGGCTCTAGATTCCAGAGGTTTCCAGTGCAACATTTGGTGGGCGTGGCCTAAATTCTCCACAGCGCCCCCTTGAGTATTTAAAAAAAAAATCAGCCCCCAGCCATGCTTTATCCCAGAATTATGAAACTTGGTACACATATGTAACTGATGAGGACCTACAAAAAAGTCTCTTGGAGCCATGGTTCAAACCCAACAGGAAGACGGCCATTTTGAATCAAAGTCGACATTTTGTGTTATTTATTGATGTCGTGTTTTCTGCCCACCAGAGGGTGCCCTCTCACCACAAATGGTCCAAAGACCACCTTTGCTATACTCTAAAGAGCCCAACAGCTTGAAATTGCAATTCAGTTCGACTGCTGTTGTCTCTTGTGAGGCAGAGCTGAGGAAGAAGTCTGTGTGTGTCGCCTGGCGGACGGCTGCGGGGACTGCGCGAGAGCGTGGCGTTGCTGAAACCCCGGCGGTCGCTATGAGGGCCTCCAACGGCGCTTGCGGCTTTAATTTTTTTGTTATTTTTTCCGCCACTTCGCGCTGCATTTTGGGGCCTTCAAAAACTTACCAAATTTGACCCAAAATTGTCCCCGGAGGAAAATTTTTGGATTTTCCCCGGAGGAATCGCAAGTGGGCATGGCCAAACTGCTCTACAGCGCCCCCTATTGTGAGTTGGGGGAAACCGTAGGTCGTAGAGATCTGAATCTCGGTACATAGGTAGATCCCCCCAAATCAAGAAAAAAAGTCTCTTGGAAGTATCCTCTAAAATTTACAGGGAGGCAGCCATTTTGGGTCAAAGGTCAAACTTTGGCCATTTTTCACTTTTACTCACGTCAAACTTTAACGAACTCCTCGTTGAGTTTTTGACCTGTTGGCTTCATTCTTGGTCAGAATGCAGTAAAGGCATAGGGCTTTAAAAGTTATCAAAAAAATTGACTTTTTGTATATGTTCAGGGGCCAAACTTGGCATGAGGGATCCTGGTTGGATGCCTGACGATTCTATGTTGTCATAATCTGACGTCACCTAAGCCCCGCCCCCTCAGAACAGGATGTCACTTTTTTTACTTGGAAAGCTCCATCTCTGGCTCTCTTGGCCTAATCAAAATTATCTTGTGTCAGATGACAGATAAGTTGTTCTCACGAGCTGTAAAGTGCCAAGCGTTTTCAGTGGAGGGGCGTGGCCATGGCAGTGCGGCACAGTCACAGGTCACGCCAGTGCCATATGTTTGGCTCCAGATTCCACATGTTTCAGCATAGCTGCACTAAACTCACAAGATCGATCCCTGTCCACCCCCTGACAGGAATCCAGTGCAACATTTAGTGGGCATGGCTTAATTCCTCCACAGTGCCCCCTAGAATATTTGAAAAAAAAAAAAAAAAATCAGCCTCCAGCCATGCTTTATCCCAGAATTATGGGATTAGTACACATGTGTATCTTGTCAGGATCTACAAAAAAGTCTCGTAGAGCCATTGTTCAAACCCAACAGGAAGTCGGCCATTTTGGGTCAAAGTAGCAATTTTGTCAATTTCATTGACGAACTCGTCCTAGAGCTTTCGAGATCCAGGCTTCAAATTCACTCAGCTCAGTCATGAGGCATTGAGGGTCAAAAGTTATTAAAGGAGTTTTTCTACGTCAAATCATGTGGGCGTGGCCAAAGCTCAAATCTGGCCATTCGCCATGAAAAATCGAGGTGGAATAACTTCCCCTCATTAGTTCCCAGCTGGACCAAACTCACACAGATCGATCCTTGTCCGCCCCCAGACAGGAATCCAGTGCAATATTTGGTGGGCATGGCCGTGGGGCGCGGTCAAGTCACAGGTCACGCCACCGTCACACGTTTGACTCTAGATTCCACGTTTCAGCCCTGCTGCACCAAACTCACTGAGATCGATCCTTGGCCACCCCCTGACAGGAATCCCCCTACAATATTTAAAAAAAAAAAAAATCAGCCCCCAGCCATACTTTATCCCAGAATTATGAAACTTGGTACACATGTTTAAATGGTCAGTACCTACAAAAAAAGTCTCTTGGAGCCATGGTCCAAACGCAACAGGAAGTCGGCCATTTTGAATCAAAGCTGTCGTTTTGTGTTTTTTATTGATGTCGTGTTTTCTGCCCACCAGAGGGTGCCCTCGCACAAATGGTCCAAAGACCACCTTTGTCATCCTCTAAAGAGCCCAGCAGCTTGAAATTGCAATTCAGTTCTACTGCGCTTGTGCCTTGTAAGGGAGCGCTGAGGAAGACAGGCGGACGGCTGCGGGGACAGAGCGAGAGCATCGGTGGTGGCGAGTGCGTGGCGTTGCTGGAACCCCAGCGGTCGCCACGAGGCCTCCAACGCCACTTGCAGCTTTAATTCTTATTATAATTTGTTTATTAGGATAGAAATTATTACTAGTTAAATTTCTAATACATACAAATTTGTTGTATTAGAATATACTAAGGCCTTCTAGGAAATTTGCATATCTAATTGCAGCTAAGGATTTGAGGGTGTGGTTAGAGAGTTAGTTGGGCAGTTGGAGTTGAGCCCCACATTTTTTTGACCTCTTTAGGCTCTCTTTTGTCTCTTGTTTATTCATTATTCTTTTTGTGGAAAAGTAACATTTGTACCGTTTTTATTGATAACCGTTAAACTTTGTCAAGTTTAACGGTTATCAACTTTATATATATATACACTGTGTTCCAAATTATTATGTAAATTGGATTTAAGTGTCATAAAGATTAAATTTTTTGTTGTGTTATTAAATTCATAGATGGTATTGTGTCTCAGGGCTCTTTGAATCACTGTAATTATTTTCAGAGATCTGGGTTGATTACTTTGTCAGGTGAGCTCAATTAAAGGAAATCTACTTAAGAAAGGTGTTCCACATTATTAAGCAGGCCACAGGTTTCAAGCAATATGGGAAAGGGAAAGGATCTCTTTGCTGCCGAAAATCATCAGATAGTATAGTGCAGTGGACAAGATATGAAAATATTAGATATTTAACGAAAACTGAAGAACTATCATCATACTGTGAAGAGATTTGTGGCTGATTCAGAACAAAGATGGGTTTGTGCAGACAAAGGCATAATGAGGAAAATTTCTGTTAGACAAATTAATCGGATTAAGAGAGAAGCTGCTAAAATGCCCTTACAAAGCAGCAAACAGTTATTTGAAGTTATTTGAACCTCAAGTTGTAGGACCCTCCAGAGGCTTGTGGTGCATGAACCTACTATTGGGCCACCACTAACCAGTGCTCACAAGCAGAAACGGTTGCAGCGGGTCCAGCCGTACATGAAGATTAATTTTCAAACAGACTTGTTCACTGATGACTGCTGCGCAACCCTGGATGGTCCAACTGGACGGAGTAGTGGATGGGTGGTGGATAGCCACTACGTCCCAACATAGCTGTGAAGTCAGCAAGGAGGTGGTGGAGTCATGTTTTGGGCTGAAATCATGGGGAGAGAGTTGGTTGGCCTCTTCAGAGTCCCTGAAGGTGTGAAAATGACCTCAGCAAAGTATATGGACTTTCTGACTGATCACTTTTTTTCATGGTTCAAAAAGAAGAGCTGTACCTTCCGTAGCAAAATCATCTTCATGCATGACAATGCACCATCTCATGCTGCAAGGAATACCACTGTGTCATTGGCTGCTATGGGCATAAAAGGGGAGAAACTCATGGTGTGGTCACCATCCTCCTCTGACCTCAACCCTATTTGGAGTATCCTCAAGCAGAAGAACTGAGGGTGGGATGCAGTTCATATCAAAACAGCAGCTCTGGGAAGGTATTCTGACATCCTGCAAAGACATTCAAGTAGAAACTATCCACAAACTCACAAGTTCAATGGATGCAAGAATTGTGCAGGTGATATCAAAGAAGGCGTCCTACGTTAACATTTTACTTGGTCTGTTAAGATGTTTTACATTTAAATAGCTTTTGATTTTAGTAAATGCTTAATGCTGAACATTTGAAGAATGACCGTTTGCAGTTCTTTATAACCCATAAAATGTTTTGAAAATCTGCAGTGCATAATAATTTGGAACAATGCATTTTGAGTTGTTTTTTTTTGTTGTTGTTGAAAAAAATATTGTTCTCATTGGGAGGTTTGTTCAGTAAAATTTGATTTATACTGTTATAGTTCATGGCTTGAAAATTATACTGACCATCATTTGCATTGACCGTTTAAGAAAATCTGAGAAAATATCACTTGCATAATAATTTGGAACACAGTGCATAGCTAGGAAACCAACAAATCTTGAAATTCTGACACTTATGTTAATCACAATCTGAATTTTCAAACTAAAGTGACTTTTTAGGGTCAAGCAATATGCTGTGAGAAAAGTAACTGCAGGTGGACTTTGCAACTGTCTTAGTGATGTGTATTAAAACAATATAGTAACAATGCCTTATAAACTGATCAAGTTTGTGTAATATATTCAGCACAATCCTGCTTTGGCTCCTGCCAACTGCACTCTTGTGTTTGCTTTCTTCCTTCTACTCTTTTTAAAATATTTCTCAACTTTATGTAAGAATGCTAACATAGTTGTTGTTAGCGTCTATCCAAAATGCGCCTGAAAAGAAAAATGTTGTCAAGTAACAATGTGAGCTATGCCTTTTAACATGATCAATCATTAGTCTTGCAACTTTTTGAACATCTGTGTTTTAGAAAATCGGGGCATAAAATGATTAGATTAAGCTTTTCAGCATAAAATGAAACAGATGCTCCACTGAATCAGCTGAAACCTGCAGATGGAAGACAGTCACAGATCATCAGCACAGTTTCAGAACCTTAATAAATGTTATTTGGTTGTACAAGAAAGTATATTTAACGCAAATCATGAAATGTAAATTAGCTCTTATTTTTTTGTAAATCAATACAAATTTGAAAATGTAAACATAAACAACCCTTAAAATTACTTGATTGCATGAATAGATGTTGTCAAATTCTTTGCTTAACCCACCGGATCACTGCCACTCAGTAATGAGAATAACAAGCATCCAGGTGCTGCACAGCCTACATCTAAATTAACTGTTGTACAATTTGGTTTATAAAAAGGATTTCAAATGCAGAGCTCAAACGCTTCACAGATATGTGGTTTATTTTTACTTTTCTAATGCGAGGGATTATTGAACCAGAAAAACATTTTCTTCTTTTTCCCAAAGCGTGCATAATTTTTATTTTTAATAAATTAGCATGTTTATTTTTTCTGCTTTCATAGACAGTGTTAACACTTACATCTGACACAAAATTGTCCCTCTAACTAACTCGATTTTATTTTTATCTTAATATTTTTGGAATCTTTCCCCTATTTGCATGACTTTGGCAAATTATTTTACCTCGTAAGTGAAAACGAAATGGGTTGCTAGTGCTTGGTATTTTCCTTATCCTGTGCACTCATTATAAAGACCATTAGATATTCCAGTAATTAAAGAGAACACAACAATCTATCACCTAATTAAAGATATGATACATGTGGGGTATTTTATACTTTTTCAGTTGAACTAATTACTATATATTTGCAACATATTACAAGAGTTCATTCTCTACTTTGTTATACCTTGTATTTCCTATCTGAAGAACAAGCATATACAAACAATACAAAATACACTAATTAGCAGCGTGACCACTTTTCTCAACAGGCTTATTTAGTCTCCAAGGGTGAATAATGCTTCTCCCAGTAGCCCACTTCTGAGGAAAGAGCTCCCAGTACAGAAAAATATAAGCTAGCTGGAATTTGATGCATTTTTAAATGAATTAATTTACCACCAGAAGTTTACAATTTGTTTCAGATATTTGTAGTTAAGGTGATCTCTAGAGGATGTGCAATTTCATTGATAGTAGTTGCTTTTACGGACTCCTCAGGTGATTATATTGGAAGTGTTGTGTGTGTTGATGTCAGAAGGTTAGTCACAGCGACAAAGTTGTTCTCCCTTAATTCAGATAGAACAACATGTATATATACTCCATACTGCATGTTCCTTGTAGCACCTGTAAAATTCATAAGTAATCATTTGTTTGCATAACAAAATGGCATGTGTAGGAAATTTTAAGAGCCATTTAAAGACACTAGTCAGTGGCACTTTTATACTAACAAGTGTGTATGACAAAAAAAAAAAAACACCTAGTTAATAAGGTGGTTCCATTGCAGGATTTCTCAAAGAAAGTCATTTGAAAGCCATGGTGGGCCTTCTCTGCAGCTATAAACACTTTCAGAAAACCTAAACTATATATCTTGTTCATAATAAATTTTAATTTGCTTCCATTAAGATAATTCTCTTTTTTTGTAATGATTATCTTGGCGATGTCGCTTCCTGTACCTGTCTGTGTTGATCATCTATGTTAAATCCAATGACGTTTTGTGTCAGTGTGCTGTCAGGGGCAGTCTAATCTGCCCCGGTCCTTCAGAATCAGGCCTGTGTTTAGTGAACGACATAGCAGTGAAACTGTTCTTTTAACCACTCGTCTAACAGAGAGCTTGCTAGAAGGTTCACAATGACATCAGAAGTTTTCACCCTCTGATTGGATGGTCAGAGTGAATCTATCACCCCAAAATTTAGCTAGCAAGGCAAAACCTCAGCGTTATGTGCACATTAATAATTTTGAGTTTGTTATTATTTTATGCCCACAACGGCTGACAGAGGAGGAGAATTTGATTTGGTCTCAAGATTAATTAAAAATCAATTTCTAAGGCAGACTGTTTTTCCATAGAGTTGGACATCATAACAAATGAGCGGTCCCAGCCACTGTTTGTTCATCACTTTCAGGCAAGGAACTCTTCGAGTGGTACCACTAGCTTACCGCCTCTTAATTATATTGCTGGGAATGCCTGCTATTTGCAAGTGATCGACTCGCTAGAAATAAGACAGGACAGACATGATAGGCAGCCTTGACCTCCGTGGACTTAGAAAAGGACTTGTTGATGGAATTGACACAAAGAGATCAGCTTTATGACAGTCACTGAAGTCTCACTGAATAGAGAGCAGGATGGCTTTTGTCTATGAAGAATTAGTAGGCAACTGAGTGAGTATCATGTACTTTATTTAAATACATAGCACAATTGTAGCTGTAGAGTAGATGTTTGGCGATATCATAACTAGTATTCTTGTCATAATAATAATAACAATGATAATAATAATAAGAAGAATAAGAATAGTATTCTCTCTCAATAATCAACATGCTCCTAATAATTAATTTAGTCTCCAAGCCAATTGATAAATAAACAGCTAATAATTTAGCTCAATCAGTGAACACTCTCTTGCTACACACTTCTCTCTCATAAACAGTCTGCTGGTGTATAATGGCAATTATATATATCTTAAAAAACATCAGAAGGAAGACTCTGTATGAAAGTCTTTTAGCTGTTTTCTATCTCTGTTAATTTGCATTATAACACTATTCTTTGTTTTACTTTCATACTGCTGTAAAGTAATTCTTGAAAGTTGTGAAGCCTGTAAAATGTCCTTTAAAAAATAGGAACTAAACCAGCATCAGATTTTTTTTCACCAGTCATTGAAATAAAATACAATGATGTAATCATATTCTAATTAAATAGCTTGTTGAAGAATTCAGTTCTAATAATAGTAATTAGAATCGGTTGCATTAGAAAATGAAATTAGACAATTGTGTAGTTTGGAGACTAACCATTGTAACATAGATGAAAAACATAGATTGAAATCTTTTTATATATATATATATATTAAATCATGCAGGTTGTGATGTTGTTCTATTTTCAAAGAAATCCCTGCTACAAAACTGACCATTTAAAATCTAATCTGAAACAAATGCCAGTGCAAGATGGTTGCTAGATCTGCTGTTGAAGTCATTGCAGTCAGTGTTTGGCCCTTCATTAATTCGCTGAAAAGACATCTGCCGGTAGCTGCCATTACACCTTTTATACTCTGGTCTCAGTCCAGACAGCTCAGTCTGGTATCAGGCATTAAGGGTTTCCCAGGATCCAGATAAGCAAGGAGATTAGGTGAAATCGATACTGTTCTTCCACACACTTTTAAGTAGATATCAGTGTTATCGCTCATTTTAATTACATGGTAGATTATAATTAAATTTGTTATCAGAGTTATTCAGAGTCGTGTAGGGCAACTTATCACTAAAGGAATAACAACAACAAAAGAAACTTGTTAATCTAACATGCTTGGTGTGGACAGACTAGAGATTTTCATTCAGATTTAAAACAACATACATCTAATCAAGCATATTTTCTAACTATGAAGTAAGATGCATAAATTTAACGCAACAAAGACTTCCTAAAAATTCTAAATAATTATTTTGACACCATACTGTGTGTAGTTTGGAGACTAAATAATTTACTTTAGAAAAATGAATATTTTACCAACGATGTTCATCTACCAGATGGTCATTCACTGTCAGCTCATTGACTCTTAAGATTCAACTTATTAATATTAAAACACTGTTTTCTATACATCAAACTGTGATGTTTGATATTTTTCCAATAAATTAAGCTTCATATATGAGAGTAAATTATGACTTTTTTTTTGGCTCAAGTACATTGTCTAGAGTCTATTTGAAATGGGATCTCTGTTTACAGTTATTTTTAGAACAGATGGGTATTTTATGTCCCTGGGCCACATCTGGCCTTTTAGATGTCCATTAGTTCATGCATAAAGTGTTAATTCCACACTCAAACCTAAATTGGCTTTTAAAAAATAACCTTTCTCTTAAGGGTGAATGTTTGCGTTTCTCTGTGTGGGATGCTACATTGCCATCCTTGAATGTACGCCTTTGTTACCTCAAGTAAAATAAAAAAGACTGAGCTCTAATTTCTAATTTTTTTAATTTACAGTAGCAAGAAAACATATTGAAGTGAGAGTAGCATTACTTCAAAATAACATTACTCAAGTAGAAGTACAAAATATGATGCAGCAAAATTACTCCTAGTTTTACATTGTTTTTAAGAAATGTAATTCAATAAATGTAACCAGTCTAAAAATATACCAGGGCAAATTGCTAATATCACTCAGCCCTACTTTTAAGCATTTATTCATGAAATTCAAAGGTAAAGTGGTTTTGTTTGTGGAGAACAGATTGATGTCTAGACTCTAGAGGAATCAAAATTGTCAGATTAACATAGAAAAATACAAGAACAGTTACTGTAACTGCTATTTACAGTAACAGTAATAGAAAGTTCAGTTGGCAGTATCAATCAATCAATCAATCAAATTTTATTTGTATAGCACATTTCAGCAACAAGGCATTTCAAAGTGCTTTACGTCATAAACATAAAAACAGAGTCATGCAACAGAATCAACAATCAAAACATTCGTTAAATTCATAAATGATTATGTTTCATAAACAACTCTAAACAGGTGGGTTTTTAGTCGAGATTTAAAGGCACTCAGTGTT
>CAEGAE010018791.1:0-41934 GCA_903067095.1 Girardinus metallicus | reverse complement strand
ATGTGACACAGTGATGTCACTCATCCTGTCTGTGACATCACTGGTGACTGTCTTTGTATTCTCACATTCCACAGAGAGATTCATTTCCAGTTTCAACAAAGACACAACGACAACGATAATGGCACACAGAGATTTGTTTTTGACACATATCAAGGATTTGGAGAAGAGCAGCGGGAAGCTGAAGAAAGAGAACAAGGAGTTGCATCAGACAATTGAGAATCTGAGGGCAAAGGTTGAGCGCCTCAACGGCAACCAAAGGAACAAATCGAGAAACTGGGAAATGGAAAATGAGATGCTCAGTGACGAAAATCAGCATTTCAAAAGCTTAATAAAATTTCTAAACGGCGAATTGGAGGAAGCTAGATCAGCAGCTGAAGTGTGGAAAGGTAATTATGTGGCGCTGGACAAAAAAAACGAGGTTCTTAGAAGGACACACAGAACTACAATGGAAAATCTAGAGGATTCATTGGAGACGACAACAAGGGAACTTCAAAGAGTAAAAGGAGAAAATGTTAAACTCTCCAATGAAATATCGTCTTTGAAGGCTGAACTTCAAGTTGCTAAATCTAGATTGGAAACTTGCCTGAAGGGACCAAACGAGACCACAGAGGAGGAATCTTTACCCGAGGAGGTCCCTTCAGGTGAAGACTTACTAGAAGAGACCGAAGAAGAGAACCCGACTCTTTGGGACATGGGGCAAAAAATGTTCCAAAGAGTCGGGCATGTTTTTTTAGAGATGTACAATACGGGAACACTTAGATACTGGGTGCCATCGTGGATTTTTTAATTTAAATCCGGCGGCAGAACGGGATCTTCGGGGGTCGCCGGACCACGAGCCTTGGACGAAGCCGGCGGCAGAACGGGATCTTCGGGGGTCGCCGGACCACGAGCCTTGGACGAAGCCGGCGGCAGAACGGGATCTTTGGGGGTCGCCGGACCACGAGCCTTGGACGAAGCCGGCGGCAGAACGGGATCTTTGGGGGTCGCCGGACCACGAACCTTGGACGAAGCCGGCGGCAGAACGGGATCTTTGGGGGTCGCTGGTGTTCTGACTACCAGAGCTACCTCTTCAGATTTTCCTACCGTTGCAGAAAGGCGAAGAACAACAACTCTGCTGCTCAGCCCCACAAATCCATTTTTCCTCCAAATGTGGCGCTGGACATTTAAAGGGAAATAGCCTGTCCAACAGTTTAAGATTTATTACCAAGAATAATCGCTACAAAAAAGAAATAATCCAGCCAACCAAACAGTAATGTCCTTTCTTTCTTGTGCCAGGTTTATTTATAGAAGTTCACTTTTGGGTCGACGTATGTTCTGATTACCCAGACTGTTTTCCTCTGGTTCTGTTGCTTTACCATCTCTTATCAAATGGGATTGTAAAAACCCATACAGCTCAAATAATATGCTGTATTCTTGCTGCAGCTCTCCTTACATTTCAGTAGCCTACTTATTGGTTTGGATTGTACAAAACATACACCACTGAGGTGGTAAATTTTACTTTTCCACAAGAGATTTATGTGTTCTTACCTAAAGATCTTCTGTACCTTTAGCTTAAAGTCTTACTTTTCAGTAGTAAATTGTGAATTATGATGTCTTTGTGTATACGAGTCATTTTAATCCCGTCACAGAACATTTTAGAAACCCATATGTATGAAAAGTGAATGGCAAATTTATTACTTGTTGTTAAATACTTTCAGCCTCAGGCAAGAGAAAAAGGTTCACTTGAGAAGAAAACAGTCTTTACTATTCTAAGTGAAAAGAAAAAGAAATTTACAACCAAACACAAGAAGCGAGAACCACAAAATGTCTTTTGAAATTGTAAACAACAAAAAAAAGAAACTATAAAACGAACCAGAGTGAGGAGATTTTCCAGCTGTGTGTGCAAATTTTATGAACTGTGTCTTTGAGTTGAACCAGAAATGATGAGTTTTCCTCGGTTTACCCATAATTCACCTCTGCAGAGTTTCATCAACTCTTGCTTTTGTTTTTTTGTCGTGTCATTTTCCTGACAGGAAGACAGACGAACTGTTTTGAAAACATATCGTAGCTAAATTTTAGCTGACACTCCACACCTTGTTGGTGCTGCTTTCAAAGCTGCTCTCCATCGTTTGGACAGCGACTGAACGTATAGATGCCATCGCTGAATGATTACCTTTTTGCACTCTTCCATTTGATTCTGTGACGGGAATCTGAGAAAAGCTTGTCAGAAGATTGCCTCTCCCAGCTTAAAGTAAAACTTTTTTATCCGTTTACTGCCAAATTATACCAGTCAATCTCCCCAGTTTCTTGAGATTTATCATGGAAATTTATGCAAAATCAACAAATCACCACTCTTTTTGGTGCCAATACATTATTGAGAGTTTATTGCAAATTTTTCTGTCAAAAACTTTCCTACTTGTAGTAAACAGCTGCCTCTGCTTTAACTGATGTCAGATTATAGTCCATACAGCGTCGTAAATAAGTGCAAATATTTTCAAATTAGTACCACAAACACTTTGATTATTGCAAAAAAACCACAAGAAGAATCACGAAATCCTGCAGGGACTGAAAAGATGTTTAATAATGATATTTAATTTTCAGGATTTATCGATATTTTAGCAGGTTTATCAATACATCCTGGCCCTTTAAGAGCATTCATGATCTTGATCTAAACCATTTCATTTCAGATTTCTGGAAAAACAAGGCCATGTCAACAGCAAAACATTTACGTTGTTTCATTAAGCACCAATCAGGAGTTCAACTTTGTGTTCCTTCGCTAACGTTGCCGTTAGAATACGTTGGGACTGTTGTGCTTTTTAACATGTCGGCTCTGTCCTGCATCAAACGGTCATGTAAGGACTTGGTGTCTGTCAGGTTTAATTTGCAGTCCAGATGGCTGCACTGTTTAGCCCTGGCACCCCTGTTGCTTGGATTCCTGTCCCAGAAATTGTGCAGTTAGTTTCTGCATTAATCTTGTAGAAATCTCTAAACACTGGAAGCAGATGTTTCATTCAAGATTAAGGGTAAACCTCTTGAATTATTTCTTTTTTTTTTAAGAATGTATTTGTCCTGCGTGTGTCACCAGTGCTTAAATGCGTTTTATTGTTGAAATACGCAGTAATAGGAGTCTTTTCGTTATTTAGAGACTACAAGATTACACATAGTGTTTATATAAACCATAATTACAGAATATTTTCCACAAAAATACACATTGTGCATCATAGTATTTGTACTCGTATTTCCTGGAAGCTGCAGCTGTATAATCATGCGCCTGCACAATGGGACAGGATAGAGTTGAAGCCATCCGTGCTCAGATGTGATGATATTACTCAGAAATCATTATAAAAATGAAATTGTTGAACTGTAGCCATTATAAAATAGGTCAAACAATTAAATCTCAGGCCAGTGGTATAATTATCATTGTCCGTTTAGTTTTAATGCTTGAATCTTCAGCATTTTGAACGTGAAGGTCACTAAAGAGTGAGAAATGAAAGTGGAAACTTGTATATAAAGTCTAAAAATATATATATAATAAGACATTTTGTTATGCTTATACTTTTCTCTTGCAGTGGAAAACCATCTGTAAAAATATAGACCTAAAAGATTTGTACAAGCAATCAAACAAAAAAAATAAATCAGGAATGTGAGCAGCAACATGTGGGGAGGGGGCCACACCACACTCCCTGCTACTCTGTCTTTGCCTGGTGCTCCTGCAGTGTTTGAGATTGTTTGCTAGTATTTTGGGTGCACAAGTTACTTAACATGATTGTTGCTAGGCAACCACAAGTTACTCTCTGCAGGTTGTTGCTAGGTAACCGAAGAACGAGTGAGTTTGTTGATTCCACCAACCTTGCTTAGCTTTTTTCAAATTATTGTTTTATTTCAAATAGGGGATCTGTAACACAGCGATAAGTATCACAATATATTTATTTTTATAGGGAAAAAAATAAAGAATAACTACAGATAGTGACAATCTACAAGGTAGGAAACTAAAGTTAAATAAATAATTCATAAAAAAGTTAAATAAAACAATTTTCGTCTATGGTATTTTCTTAGAAAGTGTCAAAAAATACGTTCAAATACAAATATAAAGAAAAAATAAAAGTCAAAAATATAACGGAAGCATCTGCTTATGAGACAAAGTAAAATTTCTGAAGAAGAGTTGATGTTTTTACAAGTTTCCGATTATTAAAGTTGAAATGTAATGTTACGATTATAATTAGATTTATTATATATATATATATATATATATATATGTCACCTGAAGAAAAGGTTGAATTGTTAACCAGCAGTGATTAGCTTGCCTTGATGTTGGCAAAGCCTTTCCTCTGCCTACATCCCCCAGAATGCTGTGCGATTCTGGATCGGAGTTCAGTGAAATTGATGAATATTCTATCAGACGTATTACCTATTGACATTGATCAGATGTCTGTTGCAGTATTTATTGCTGTAGTTGAATACACTGCATTCTCTTAGTTAAGTTAGTACAGTTTTAGCTTAGCTTTAAACGGTAAACAATGACACTTTTGATGCAAAGTTGCACTAAAAGTTGCATTAAAAGTTATTAACGGAATGACAGCAGTCATAACCACTTATGAAGACTCCTCCATGTTCATAGCAGGTGTTTTATCACGTTTATGACTATGTTATGTCAGTTTTATGTACGCCCCTTCAAAATGAAATGTTACCAAAGCCTCTTTCTTTTTTAGAATCTCATTGTTTTATCTTCGTGTTTCAGCCCAGCATCGTTTCCTGCTGTTCTTTCTTCCATTTCTATCCATCCGTTGTTTAATTGCTGCTCATGTCATTTTAGCTGTGATACGGATGAATTGCCGACATTGTTGGCAGCCCTAGTGATGTCTTCCCTCCGGCTCTGTGATTGCTGAACCTTTGACCCTCCCCAGAAATGCCTCTACTTGAACATTTCTCTTAAGGTGGCCAGGGTTCTTGGAGTGTATTTTTGTGCTGACATTGATTCAGCCTGAAAAGCACAAGTCACACTGTGGGAAATCACCGCAGACGGTGTTACTATTTGGTGTCAGACTTGAAAACTTCACCTGTCTTCACTGTGGTAAGCCTCTGAACAGCACTATGAATAAACCACGTTTTAAGGGATTTCTGACTCTTGAGGCGAGCGTGTCTTCACGTCTTGACCTCGCCATTTGCAGGTTTTGACAGAATGTGCGAAGCTTTGGATGAAAACTATCCAATTTCCATCTCGTGTTAAGTTAAAGGACCCCTGTCCTCGCCTAACCTGCTAACTGCATTATGCTGGGACTGAGGCAGAAGATCCAGTCGACGTTTTCCTGCCATTAGCCCTCATCCGATCAAATATTACAACCTTCGCAAAATGTTGTAGTGGATAAAGTGCCTGTGATTCTTATTTTTTTTTCATATTGATAAGAGGTTTAAAAAGCCACTGATGCAGGCAGCATCTCATAAAAGCCCTGAGCTATCAGCGGAAGAGCTGAAATGAGCAATAATATTCACCAGAGGTGAATTATTGTGACGCAGAAATGAGCAGTCTTCACTAGTCTTCATCCAGAAAATGAGATTAAAGAAAATAGAGGAAACAAAGAGAGGGATAAATATCTAAAGTGGGGAGTTTGAATCAATCAATCAAGTTGATTTGTCTCGCATTTCAGCAGCAAGGCAGTTCAAAGTACGTTATGTCATGGAAACATAAACACAGCGTACAGTCAACAGTCGTGAAAATCAGTAACAGACATTGCAGGTGGGATTTTAGTCTAGATTTAAAGGAACTCAGTGTTTCGGCTGCTTTGCAGTTTTCTGGATGTTTGTTCCAGATCTATTTCAGTGGCTCTTGATTAGAAAACAGTAAAATAGAATCTAAACTCTTTTTTTTTTTGCTTTTTATTCCCTGTTTCACAAACGTTTCGCTTTATTCTCATTGTTAGAAACACATTTGGAGTCCAGAGTAAAATCTCAGAGAATGTATGGAAACTTGCAGCAGCTGTCGTCAAAGGTATTTCATTACGATTTAGCCCGCCAACTGGCTAGCTGTAGTATCCGTTTAGACTCATATTTACCGTAATCCTGAAGCACATTAAAATAAGAAGATCTCTACTGTGTAATTGAAGTCTCCAAGAAAATGAATATAATGAATGTTTCCTGAAGGCCAGCAGCTGGACTTGAACCTCTTGAGGCGTAAGAAATATTTCAGTGGCTTGTGATTAGAAAACGGAGGACGATAATAAACAGAATCGAAACATTGTTGGGGGTTTTTGTTTTGTAAAACGTTTCACTTTTCACTGTTTGGACTCCTGAGTTTAACCTCAGAGAATCTATGGAAAGTTGCAGCAGCAGTTATAAAAGGCACTTCTTTGATTATTGAGGATGGTCATAGTAGCCAACTAGCTAGTTTCTCTGCAGTATCCGTTTAGATTCATATTTACTGTAAGGCTGAAGCACATTAAAATAACAAGATCTCTACTGTGTTTTTGAAATCTCCAAGAAAATGTAGTATAATTAATGTTTCCTGAAGGTCAACAGCTGGACTTGAACCTCTTGAGGCGTAAGAAATATTTCCGTGGCTTGTGATTAGAAAACAGAGGAAGATGATAAACTGAAACCCAAAGTTGTTTCTAACGTTTTCCAAGCATGATCAGAACCTCACCTATGCGTGTCAAAGGATCATTTTCAATCAAAAGACTCTTGTGTTTACTTTAATTAGTGCTATTATATATTTTTCTTCTCTGAGCAGCAGTGAATTCCTACCTGAAACGGATGATTGCAGATTTTTTTTACTGTTGGCTTGGACACAGTGCTGTAATCATGTGAAATATGTTGTGTCCCGCCTGCATGTGCAGAAAAATAAATCAGGAGGAAACTAGCAGCTAGTAAATCACAACCGTTTAAAATCGTTTTCGCCATTTAGTGCATTGTGGCGGGAGCAGACATTACTCCTGTTCCAGGAAGGTTCCTGGAAAATCTACTGTCTCAAATTTCAGCTCTGTGCCTCGTAAAATATAAAATACCGAGTAAATGCCAAGAAACTTCATTTTCAAGAAATATTGTGTGAAGAATTCAAGAAAAGTGTTACAGGCACCCCGTGCCATAAATAAAAAGGAACCTTTTTGCTACATACACAACGGCTTTGTTTTAATTTATTAATCCACATGAAAGGTGACTGCTGGAGTCTGGGGACAAAATAGTTTTCACTTCAAATTCACCAATCAGAGTTTCTGTGTCCTGTTTCCAAGCTCTGATTTTGTGAAGCTGATTTTAGCTGATTATAATTTTTCTAAAAAAAATAAAAATGTAAAAATCTTTTCGAAACTTCTTGAAAATAAAATAGTAAAATACTGGAAGTCTACTAGAGCTGTAAAATCATCCAGGATTTATGCAGAGAAAACTCATCAAAATTCTAAAATTTTGCAAAAGAAGAAATGGATGTTTCCAACCTAAAATGAAAAAGATTTTAGTTGAATAAATGCTCCTCTTCCACAGCAGTTCCGCATCCGTTTAATCAGTCTTACCTGTCTCTCACACCAGTAATCACCATCCCTGCTTATTTTCCACCCGATTCATTGAGTTTTGTCAGATCCTTCTGTTCTCGCCGATGTTATTCTTAGTTTCGTTTTGGCTTCTTTTATTTTGTGTCTTGGTTTTTAAGGATTTTTGTTCTGGCCAAGTAAGCGAATGAATAGTTTTCCTTCTAGAAGTGTCCTCTGATTTAACTTTTAAAAACCCAACTGATACTGCAAATAATCACATTTTGGTCAGCGCAGCCTGGTTGATTGGAGAACCAGTCCATGTTTTTCAAAACAATTTAATTTTCTTTTTCAATTTGTTGCTGTTTTGTAGCTGTCCTATTATTGTTTCTTGATTTCACTAACCCTAATTTCCTTTTTGTTTGCTCACAGGTCCGCTGCTGTGTGATGGAAGGCTGACATGCTTTCTTTTCCCTCTGCTCCTGCTCCTGCGAGCTCCCGTGTTGTTCAGCTTTGGTGAGCGCACGTGTCCCAACAGCTGCCGCTGTGAGGGGAAAACGATCCACTGCGACTCGTCTGGGTTTTTAGAAGTCCCGGAAAACATCTCGGTAGGCTGCCAGGGTCTCTCCCTGCGCTACAATGAACTACATACCCTGCTACCTTACCAATTTGCTCACTTGGGACAGCTTCTTTGGATATACCTGGACCATAATCAAATTTCAGTCGTCGACAGTCGAGCGTTCCAGGGAGTTCGAAGGCTTAAAGAGTTGATACTGAGCTCCAACCGGATCGCGTCACTGCATAACTCAACATTCCACGGCGTACCCAACCTTCGTAGCCTTGACTTGTCCTACAACAAACTGGAAATCCTGCAGCCGGGTCAATTCCATGGCTTACGAAAACTACAAAACCTTCACCTGCGCTCAAACGGTCTCTCCAACATCCCGATTCGAGCGTTTTTGGAGTGCAGAAGTTTGGAATTTCTGGATTTGGGCTACAATCGAATCAAGGCTCTCACTCGCACCACCTTCTTGGGATTGCAAAGGCTGATGGAGTTGCATCTAGAGCACAACCAGTTCTCCAGGATCAACTTTTTTCTGTTTCCGCGCTTAGCCAATCTGAGATCCCTTTATTTGCAGTGGAATCGCATCAGAGTGGTCAACCAGGGCCTTCCCTGGACTTGGTACACGCTGCAGAAACTGGATCTGTCCGGGAATGAAATTCAGACGCTAGACCCGGCTGTTTTCCACTGCTTACCCAACCTTCAAGTCCTGAACTTGGAATCCAACAAATTGTCCAACGTGTCCCAAGAGGCTGTGACGGCCTGGATCTCACTGACCACCATTAGCCTGGCTGGCAACATATGGGACTGTGGAGCTGGCATTTGCCCCCTTGTTGCCTGGTTGAGAAATTTCCGGGGCAGTAAAGACACCACCATGATCTGCAGCAGCCCCAAGCATCTCCAGGGAGAGAAAATCATGGAAGTCACACGGAACCACGGCATTTGCGAGGAGAATGATTACTTTATGACCGAAACGCCATCACCGATGCCAGAGCTAATCTCTGACGCCACGGCGGAACCAACCTTTGCCTCCACCAGTGGTTCGCCCACAACCCCACCGACCAGCACCTTTGGTCCCCTCCCACCCTTCAGACTTCGACCAATTCCTCATCCAACCTATCCGGGCCACATGAGCAAAGACACTAGAAACACAGCGATTCGCACTCGGCCCACCCTCATATCGCCCCCGGCGATGGAGCACATGGCGCTGCACAAAGTGGTGGTGGGCAGCGTGGCGCTCTTCTTCACCATGTCACTCATCTTGACCATTATCTACGTGCTGTGGCGGCGTTACCCGGGCGCTACGCGGTTGCTGCAGCAGCGGTCAATGGTGGGACGGAAGCGGCGCAAAAAGAGCCCAGAGCCCGAGCAAAACCTCAGCTCCCAACTCCAAGAGTATTACATGAGTTACAACCCCGCTGCCACACCAGAGGCACTGGAGGTGCTTGGCAACGGCACTGGTTCCTGCACTTGCACAATTTCTGGCTCCAGGGAGTGTGAGGTATGACCCATCGCCTCAGCCTAAAAATAAAAAGTCTAAATCAAACACAAGGCTCAACAAGAGGTAAATAATTCACCAAGTATGCCCTGTAAAAAGACACCCTTGAAATTCCACCTTAACACCCTAAATTCCTCACTATTCACACCTTAACCTCAGACGTCGGATGTCTCCAATTATTCCACTTGAAGCTAGAAAAGGTAGAAAAAACAAAAATTACTGAGCAAAATGTGGTCAGAGAAGTACATGTTTGGTGCATGTCAGTAAGCTGGAATATAACACTGGGTTACAAAAAAAACTACATTTTGGAAGTTGTTTATGTTTTTTCAACTGAATTGGGACTATTTTGCACAGCTGAATTCAACAATAACAACCATTTTTCTCAACCAGGTCAGGTTTTTGTTCTGATTTGATTCAGAAAAATCCGATCTCCTGGCAAAATTGATTACATTTTAGGAGACGTTTAGGAGAAGGCTTTAGGAGAAAAACAAATAGTTTTCTAACAGAATGTATTATTTAAAACAAAATTGAGTAACAAACACTGATAGGGGTAAGTACATGTAAATTGAAAATTACGTCTTCGTTGGGCAAAATTACGGACACGAACTTCCTTTTCTCCGAACGCATCGTATGCTCAGCAGCAGGGAAGTCTCTCTTTAGAGACCAACGGTAATCAGCCATCATGACTGCGTCCCAGCATCCTAAATTAATATGTAGCTTAGCTCAGGAAGTTGACCGGATTGAGCAAAATTACCCTGAAACAGTTGAAAAAAACCCCAGACAGTTTCTTGGCAGTTGACCAGTAATTTCACTGATTCATTTCTAAAACGGAGACTCACACAGAGGGATGAATTTCAAGCTTTCATTCGTTAGTTTTTATGATGATGGCTAAGCTAATGGAAACCCAGAATTCAGTTTCCCAGAAAACCAAGGATGTAGAGATGCACCATGTTGGATTTTTTGGTTGATACCTGATGCGCCGATGTACTAAAACATATTTGGACGATAACCGATACCAATACCGATATTTTTTTTCCTATATCTACTTCCTGAAACTATATGGCTTTTTCTAATTAAAATACTGCGTTTTGTCAATTTAGCCTAATAAGGATTAATGTCAAGTTAGCCACAAAAGGTAACTGTGAAAAAAAGCACAAGTAACTTTAAAGTAACTTTTGTGGTTTGAAAAAGACGGTGCAAAAGCAGCAGCTAATATCATCGCTTTTTCTCTTGGTACTGAAAAAATCTGCACTGCATTCTATAGTTGGTCAGGGCTCCTTGTGCATAAATTACTCCATCAATGCTCCAAAGGTTTTCTAAGGGGCTCGGGTCAGGATTATTACCGCGGTCATTAAACGAGTTATTGGTACCTTTGGCAGTGTGGGCAGACACTGCTAGAAAATTTAATCAGCATCTATAAGCTTTGACAGCAGTAGAAACCGAGACGTGCTCTAAAATTTGTTTTGTGCTGACTTTGCAGTAAATGACATAAACACTGATGGGATTCTTGAGGAGATTTCTTTTTTCCTGCCAAACTTTCACTTTCCAGTAATATTTCCACCTTTACAACAGTCTGAGCATCTAGATCTTTGAACGACGAGTGGCTGTTTGCAGATCAGCTGTCGAGTCAGTAGATTTTTGATGAGTTTTTAGACTGCAACATGGCTGTAACCATGGTAACAGTAGTGCGTAATGGTGATTCGATCATGTATACATGAGCCTGATTCTGCTGGAAAATGAAATGCTTTTCTTTTTGACAACTGAGAAGCAATCCTGGCCTATTTCTCCTTTGTTTTCTACCACATGTTTTCCTTCCACTCAACTTTCCATTAATCCGCTACATTACAATGCGCTTCTTTAGCGGTCTTCGCCACAATCATGCAAGGCACAACGTGTCAATTACATAAAATTTATTTTTCCAAAATCCTTTTTATTGGTTTATTTCCCTTCTGAACCGAAACTGAATGTTGGGTTTTTTTAGCTTTACGCCATCCACATACGCCCAAAATGCATAAATCTGTGTAAGTTGAAACTTTTTAAACTGAAATTTACTCAAAATAACTTTTGGTTTAAATTCTAACTTTGAGATGCACCTGTAAATATATTGTGCCCAAAGTTATTCAATATGCCTGAGAGATTATGATTTAAAATTATTTTCATTCAACTAAAACGTATTTTTCTGAGTAATGCAACCCTGAAAATGTAATACCAGTATGCAAAATAAGTAATTTACTTGCTATATTTACATCTTAACATTGTATTCTCCTTTATTCCGAATGAAAAAAATATTTATTTACGTTACAGCAATCGAACGTTACGTCCTCGTAATTGCTGACTAGGTTTTTGGGAAATCTTTTCTGACCCTCATCTTTAGCTGTAAAAAATAATCAGATTTGAGTCAGAAATCTACGTTAATGTTGCCGTTAAACATAAAAAAAAAAAAAAACACCTCAACCTGCTGGAGGTTTGAATAATTTGGGGTTTAGCTGAACGAACACAAACATGTTTAATGTAGTTTAGTTTCAAAAATGTCCTTTTGAAATAATAGCGATTTTTGATTTTTCAAAAGCAGTGAATAATTGGATACCGTCTGACTGTTTCCTCCCTTCTCCACACGAGCATGTGTTTTATTTTTTTGGTGTGGTTTATGTGCTGTGTCGCTTACTTTGAAGAAGATGTGTGGACTTTGTGCGTCACTGATGTTCCTCAAAACTTGCCTCTTTGGCTGTTTCCTGGGGCCAATTCAGACCTTACATCCTGAAGTAAACATGCTTGACGGGTTCGTTAGAGAAACGCCTTTGAGTCGTGGAGAACTGGAAGTTGGATGAAGTCTGTGTTGTGCAGCTTAGTTGCTTGGAAGCTCTTTAGGATCAAATGTGCCGTGCAATTTGATCAGTGCGGACTAAACATCGATCTTACAAAGTTTATGTTCATTTTCTGTAAGTGCAAATATCATTTGTTTTTGGCCGTGTGACAAAAAAGAGGAATTTTTAACCAAGTATTAGTTTGACCCAACTTTCACACTCAATTCTTGTTTTTATTATAAACTTTTCACCATTGGAAAAAAGAATTAATCATTAAAGGCTCAAAATAAATGATGCTCTTGCTGATGGAGAGTGTATGTAAACTTTTCACCTGGATTGCATATCATCACTGCAAAAAAACACAAAGTCTTACCAAGTACTTTTAGTCTAATTTGCAGTGCAAATTCCTTTGCACACTTGAAATAAGACAAAACTAACCTAAAAGTAACTTTTTAGCAAGATGTAAATACTTGTTTTAAGTAAATAATTCATTTTTTCTCTTGCTCTCTTCTCCCTCCTACCCACCTTCGCCCTGCTTGCTCCATTTCTGTCTGTTTAGTTTACTAAAGTGTGGAATATTTAGTATTTTAGACCAACTTTTAGCTTTACACTTTTAATATCACAGCAAGACCGAGAGAAACTCCAATTAGTTTATTCCTTAGCAACACAGAACATGGAGAACCAACATTTAACTTTATACTTTAGAAAACTTTATACTTAGCAAACCAGAATAACTGGAACCAAAATTTAGTTTTATGTTTACTGATAGCAACACTGAAGAAGAATCAAACACGGAGAACCAGCCAACGTTTAGCTTTATACTTTTTAGTTTATTACGTTTATAAATTGTACAGTACTTATTACTTCAGACATTTAGCTTTATACTTTTTAATATCGGAGCAAGACCTCGAGAAACTCCCGCCGGTTTACTTAGAACAAGAATCAGACATGGAGAACCAACATTTGGCTTTATACAAACCCAGAACTCAACCCAGAACATCTAGTTTTATACTTTCTAATCCAGAACAAATTTAAGTTTGAGAGAAACATGGGGGATTAACATGTAGTTTTGCACTTTTACCTTTTTGTCTTTCTTTTGGTTTTGTTGTTTGTATTTCTTTCTAATTCATGTAAAGCACTTTGAACTGCCTTGTTGCTGAAAATATCCTATATAAATAAAATTACCTTTACCTTAATATTGATGCAGATTGACACATTATTGCACTTCTAGCAAGACTTTTTTTTTTTTTTTTTTTCCATTTTAGAAGTTAATCTATCTGGAACAAATACCTTTTCTTCAACATTAAGGAATTATTTACTCAAAACAAATCTATATCTTGCTGAAAAGTTACTTTTAAGTCTTATTTCAGATATTTGCAGTTGAAACTACATCAAAAATACTTGGTAGGATTTTGTGTCTTTTCATGATCTTGGTTATATGTCAATTCAAATTTCTGTTATTTTGGGAGAAATTTAGCTAAATTCAAGTTGGAAGCAGCTTTTTTAACCTTAGATCCCAAAATAAATGAGTCAAAATTGGATTTAGAAGCGTTTATGATAAGTTAATGAGATATTGGTGTATTTGCTACCTACAGTTTTCTTTGTGTGAAGTATTTAGAGCTTCTGCTACGATTATGTTTGATTGTAACACACTTTTCTGCAGGCCCGTGGGAAAATCCTGCCCTAGATTATATGTAAATGTCCAGCATGAGTGTCTCCACAGATGTCTGACTGAGGTTATAAAGAGGAATCTGTGATATGCAGAGAGAAGCAACCAAACACACGGCTCAGGGAGAATGTTCTGCATATGATCAGATTGTGTCCAGCCTGACACTCGCATAGAGGATATTACATTTAGGCTCCAGTGCATAAACCTCTCATTACAGCGTTGAATGAGCATTTTAAAGCTCAGTGGTGCTGAAACTCAAGACGTCTTTCAACGTTGAAGCAAAAAAAAAAAAAAAAAAAAAAAAGTGACAGATTCAGGAAAATCAGCTTTTTTTTTTGGCTTTTTTTTCATGTTGCATCTGTTTTATTGGGGTTGTTTGGAGAAGAAGATAAATTAGTGGATAATTTTGAACCTGCTATTTTCCAAAGATGCTTTAGCCTTCATGTCAGATGTGCTCCATTCTAGAATGGAGGTCAGAGGTCACCCACAATCCTTAATTTTGTGCATCAGAAGCGTTTCTGACGTTTCAAGTTCGACGCGTGTTCGCTTTGGAGTCCAGATGCTTGACATTTTACTATAGACGTGCGTCAAAAACGCTCTAGACGCTCGTTGGGACGAGCCGTTGTTTTCCGTCGCCGGTCTCTTCGTACAGTGGCGGATGAAATTGAGAGAGAGAGAGAGAATATTAGGTAGTGAAAGCTTCTGCGATCAACATTTTGTGTTCAGTTTCTATTGAACAAACAACGGTGACAGCTGATAACGGCACAACATGATTGTTTTTTCCTCTCCCAGTTACTTTGAACAATGGTGGATGAAATATTGAGAGTATGTCTTGGCTTTGTTTACTGAAATCATCAGAATGCTGCCGCCGGGCGCGTGTTTGAATTTCCCAGATATTTCAGAGGTGGAGGGAGGTTTGCGAGCTTCACAAGCTAGCTGGGCGCTGACGGCGGTCGCTATAGATGCTGTTTTCATCTCACCCGATCCCAGTTTAATGACCGGAACCTGCATCTCTTGGCGGGACACCAACCACAGGCCACTACACCACGTAGTGGAGTCTCTCTGATCGGTTGACGCTCTGCATCCAGCGACAAAAGTTCAGATTTTCTAGCTCCAGTGTCGGACGCTCAAAACGGTTTAATCGTACAGCGCTGGACGTGCGAAACTCGCCGCGGCGCGCCTCCGCTTTTGGTGTAAACGCGCCGCACTTGGGACACCCCTGCTTTAAGCAAAGGATGGGGTCACGTGTTGAATCTCCCGTCGCCATGGCGATGCTTGTAACATCAATTATATATTTTCTTCTCCACTGATAAAAGGAAGGCTTTGCTTTGCAGAAAAGATAATTTTATTATTTTTAAAATGTTTGGTCTCACTAATAGGTTGGTTTGAATTTTTTTTTTCAGTACATCTGCATTCAAGGCTTTTATTTTATAATGCCAACTCTTTTTAATTAAACGTATTGACCAAACCACTTCAAACGTGATGAAGTGATGACTGAAGTAATGTGAAGAGGGTTTTAGCCTGGTGTGATACTCAGTCATATGTAGTTTAATGGCAGCTTGTCAGGGGGGAAAAAAAAAGTTAATGTTCCGACATTTCAGTAGCAATCAGTGTTGGAGGATCGTCTCTCGCTACATAACCATAAGACAAATCTCATCTTCTGAATAACATTCTCGTCTTTTTAACGTCACTGATGGGTGTCAAAGTCATTGATTTAAAAGCGTTCCACGCCGCTGCTTATTTCAAGCCTTAAATAATTGAGAAGCTGGCGTCAGCCTTGTTTAGCTTGATGAAAGTGCCATTTTGCAGGTCTGCACAGCTGGCTTTGTGGCTTTTCATTACGGCTCAGCGTAGCACCATCAATCCCGGCGGATGACAATGTGAGGGAACAAAAGCCAGGCAGAACACATTTCCCCTGCTGCGGAAAGACTTCTGAGAGGTTCGGAGAGAGACTGACGCACAATGGCGTCTGAGCACAGCGAGAAACAGTTCACTGTTCACTTCTGCTTTCGCTCCATTACTAAAAGATTTTCAGAGCAGGAGGAACACAAACACCCCCCCCACAACCCGCCCTGCAAATCCAGATATGTGTTGCTTTACTGACAGGTTGCCGACGTGACCGCAATCCTAAAATTGATCTGAAATTCACCTCTTGTTGCACAGAGTTACGTTTAAGCAGCTGCTGTCAGTTTCTATTAAACGTGGACCAAGAAAGAAAATAAGAAACCAGTGAACGGATTGATCAGGACACTTTATTTAACCCAAACGGAAATTATGTTGTTGCATGTTTAAATCTGCAGAAATATTGGAATATCAGAGGAAAGAGTCAGGATCCATAGGACGTCACAGTTTGTTGCAAATGCAGCTGCAAACCCCCCCAAAAAAAATTACATTATGGAGGCATAATTACAGAACGTAATGAAAAGTTGGTAGACAGAATAAAATTAAGGATGTTCCAGCTAAAATTAATAATAATAAAAAGAAACTCTAAATAAATGGGCTTTTGGCCTTTGCTTAAAAGAACTCAGGGTTTCAGCATCTTTGCAGTTTTCTGGAAGTTTGTTCCAGATTATTGTAGCACAAAAACTGAAAGCCGCACTGAAAAAATTTAGTTGAACCAACTTAATTCAATTGCTTCAATTGGTAACAACTAATTCAGTTAAGATAAACCAACTTAAGTAAAATAACATTTACTTAATAGAAGTAAAATTTTACTTAAAATTACTCGAAATAAATTAGGTAAAAATAAAACGTTTACTTAATAAAAATTTAAGTACATTTTTATTAATTAAAAATTTACTTAATGAATGTCTTTAAATAAATAAATTTGCTTAAATTTATTTAATAAGTAAATAAATGTATTTATTAAATAAATAAATGTACTTAAGAAATTAAGTATTTATAAATTAATGAATTTATTAAATTTATTAATAAATACATTTGCTTAATTTAATTTTAAATTAACATAATCTAAGTTACTTTAATTAAAATAAGTTTAAACTTGAACTGGGACACCTGGATGGTCTAGAAGGTTGATATGACGGCAGACGTTTAATGTGAAATAATAATAATAATAATAATAATAATAATAATAATAATTAATATTTACTTGAAGTTTTGTTCAGTGCACATTACTCTTACACGCTTATTTCAGTAAGTCAGCTTCAATAAAGGGTATGAACACGTTTGTGAAACACTTTCAGGGTATTAAAACAGAAAAAAGTGATTTATCTCGTTGGCTAAAAGCTGTCTTAACCTTCGACCTTTGGCACCATTTGTATTGTCTTAATGAAGAGACCGAATTGGAAGTAACCATCATAAATTAACTTTGTTTTTGACTTCCTGCCAAACGGTAACAATCAGCAGTGCTTCTGTTTATTAACATATCCCGTTAGAAAATGTGAGCTCAGTTTCAACACCCACACATTTATTAAAATACAAAATAAGAGATTTCACAGCTGTGGGTAGGCTGTGCTCCAAAATATGCCACTGGTCGTGTTTACTGCAGCTGAGGGAACATTACGGGACATTAATCTATTTAGTAGTAATACTATTGTTACAGTACCCTTAAGATTTAAAATAACTAACTAATTATTTGTCTTATTTTGTGGATGGTACTTTTTTGAAAAGGCAAAAACCATTTAAATTTTCGTTTTGGGCCAAATCAAGATCACGAATGCTCTTAAAGGACCGGTCGTGACAGAATGTATTGATAAAACCCGTTAAAATATGAATAAGTAGCTGTCTTTGTATTTTATGAGAAGTTCTTAAAATTAAACATCTTTTTGCATTGTTGAGTTCCTCTAGGAATTTTTAATTATTTTCTTCTTTTTTACAATAAAATCACAAATTTTGTGGAGATAATTTAGAAATATTTTCAGGGACTTATGCAATATTTACGTCTATGTGTGACGTTTATTGTGACTTTGTCACGTTGATTACGGATTAATAACTTGACATGAAATAAGGCTGAGGCAGCGGTGTTGTGAAAGTGCACAATACTGCCCCCTGTTGGAGGGGGTTAGTGGCCAGTTAAACCCAATGTTTTGGACCATTTTTGAGGAAAATTTGCAATTATGCATTAGTGAAAAAAAATGTGAATTTCCACAGGTTGATGTAATTTGGCACCAGGAGACTTGAGGGCCACACAAAAAGCTAAGGCGGGCCAGATTTGGCCCCCGGGCCTTGAGTTTGACACATGTGTAATACGTCTAAAAACTCAAGAAAAGCTTCACATTTGTCACGATTGACTAGTTTAATTTGAGAAAAATTATGCCTATTCAAATTCTGTGCAAAATTGACTGGTATTCCTTATTAAAAAACATCCAATTTACCACAAAAACACCCAAATGAAACTATAAAGTTTGTAGCTGTGATGTGACAAAATGGGGAACATCTCAAAGGGAAACTTCTGCAAGGCTTTTTCCAAATTGAAATCCACCAGAAGTAAAACCCCTGACAGTGTAAATATATGTATATTTTGGTAAGTCAGCCTCAAGTCAATCCTGTCACGGTTGTTTCTTATGAGATAAAAAAAAAAAAAAGGAAAAGTAGCATTGGCAGCTCGCTGCGTCTCTTTGGTGTTTCCTGAAATTCTCTGGAAGACTAAACTGTATCCGTTTTCCCCAAACAGGTTTGCAGAAATCTCCCACAGTGCTCCCTTTGCATGGCCTCTGGCTAATTTTCCCTTCAGTCCTGTTCCACTTGACAGGCGTTGCTCCAAAGAGAGGCAGGCTTTCATTTTCTGCTCCTGCTCCCCTCTAACTCATCACAACTATTAGGAGATTAAACGCAGGAAGGCGTACTCAGGAGAAAAGGAAAACACAATATGTTTCACGAAGAGTCTCGCACTCCAGCTGCTGCTTATTTCATTTGCTCTCTTTTTTTCCCCCCCCTAACTCATTCGCTCTTGAAGGCATCTGAATTGTAAATTCCTCACTAAAAACGGAGCAAGATAAAGTTTTTAAGCTTGAGTAATTAAAAGGCTTTTAGAAACCATTCAGTGATGATAAAATATGGCTTTTAAACCAGAAACTGATCCACTGAGGGCATGAAGTGACGTCCTGTCTTCAGAGAATAAACTAGTGCGGCTCAGTAAAATAGGGAGTTTATCCGAAAAGTAATAATTCAAGTAATCCTAGAGACCCAAGGGGCCGAACAATAAAGCACAGTGATGCCATGGTAACTGAAAGCAGGCAGAAATTCACAGAAATACAGTATGGGTAAATTTCCACGACTTTAAAAACCCCCAAAATCAGAAATTATGCTGAGAGTAAATCAAAAGTGCTTCAGAAAAGTTAGTCCAGTGTTTCCAGATTCACCTACTTGTGGATTTTTCTGAAATGTAACTAAATTGTATCTAATCCAGCAGCCAATCCAGGAGCAACATCAGTTTTCCTTGCTACTGATTGGTGGAGATAAGGGAGACTCTAGACGATAGCTTCTGTGTTGGCGCTAATAAATATTTGTTGCTTGAACTTTTAAAATATGTAGTAATAGGGACTTTTAGACACTTTAACTATTGGTCCTCAAAACCAGATGGACATCTGTCCAGAAATAGATAATTTAAGATTTTATTTGTATTTTTTTGTATCTTTATTTTTTTGCCTTCCTGACTGATTTGTTTATTTTACAGTTAAAAGGGCGGTAGCATTTAAAATCGATGTTTTTGACCTATACATCATGTTATAATGATGTTCCCTCTTCAATAAACACACCTGGAGTGTTGCCTTGATTCTTTCAGGCATGTTTGAGGAATCCTTTAATCTCCATGGCAACCATGCAGCTGTGCAAAACGCCTGGGTGCAAAACGCCTAGCCCCGCCTCCGAGGACAAAGCTCCTGCTTGGAGCTTTCCAAGCTTCTACCTTCCAGAGCGGCTTATCCCCTGTGATGGTGCGTTCACGTCCATCGCGTGTAAAAAAAACAACAACTCATCAAACGCTTTAAATTGCATCTTGTTTGACGTGTGAAACGCACCGCGATGGACCCCTCGACACGCCTCCACGTGGACTTTGAATGTAAACCAGACACACCTGACGTTCAAGACGCATTCGGTGTGAACGCACCATGACTCTCCCACTCAGCTCCTTCAGACTAGTCAGCAGTAATTAGCAAACATCTGGTGGAAGTGTTGAGCTCATTACATGAGCTACTTCTCAGTGAAACGCTGGAGAAAACACTGTTGAAGGGTTAACAAGGAGTGTTGTGATGATTTCCTGAATGCGGCGTTTCTTAAAGATACAGAGGCCCAATTTCAAAAGTCATATTTTATATATATATATATATATACATATATATATATATATATATATAGCATTTGCAGCTATAATATGGCTGCAAAACACATAATGCCGCACCTTTAAATTGCACAGGTTAATAAATGTAATAATAAGGATGGAAGAAGTTTAAATTTCTCTAGAGAACCTATATTTGCACAGGGAGAACATGCTGGCTCCTTAGAAAGAGAGTTAGCTTTAACTTATTATTTCTGTAGTAATTTTATATTTATATCTAGTATATTATTGTGACATTACAGTACGACATACCATGTAGATGCAGCTGCTATTTTCAGGCTGACAAAACAAATCTGTACCGTATTGGTTTAAAAGTGTGGAGGGTCAGAAAAGCCACTCGGACTGACCGCCGAGCCAGTAGCCCTGAGTGAGAGCTACTTCTGTTTCCACGGCGCAACCTTTTCACTTTCTCAGAGGTCCAATTTCATGCCCTCTTCCCTCGACTGCTGGGTCATTCTCCAAACGGCGTCCCACCGAGGGTGCGCCAGATGATGATGCATGTACTGAAAAATTGTAAGATAGCTCTTTTTTTTTCTTTTTTTTTGCTCCAGGCACACCGCCTTGTCTCCCACACTGAAATACAGTCATACATAGTCAACCCGAACCTCGGTGAGCTGCGTATTATTAGCTGCATCCGGAGCTGGCTTTGGCCCTGCAGCTAAGACAAACAGGGATCCTCTGTGTTACCAGATAACACGACCAAAACACGGAGAAAAGATTCTATGACAGACTCTTAACAGCATGCGTGTGTGTATGTGTGTGTGCATCTTTGACAGAGAAGGGAAAAACATCTCAGTGGCACCTTATATAAAAGATCCACCCCCTCTTTTGCCCTAAATTGAATTTTCTAATCTCCTACTTGCCCCCCTTTTCCTTCGTTGCTCCCCTTGCTGCGGGCGTTGGCAGCCGCTGTGTACTTTATCCTCAGATAACAGTGGCATCTACCCACCCACCTTTAGTTGTTCGCCCTGGAAAAACACAGAAATGCTTCATTCTGCCACGGTTTTAATAACTTCAAAGCTCATGTACATTCATGTAGTGGATGCGGGAACAAATTAGTCACTTTGTCATGATATTACAATTAAACTGAGCAGCAAACCTGCCAACTGTACGCACGCTACAGCAGGATGTTTAGGTTATTACAGTAAACACATGGCACAGAATGGAAAAGACTCGTTTATAATGATCTGACATGGAAAAACATTTTCTTTTAGGCTTCATAAGTGCTTTAATGAAGAGCAGCAGCTTCTATGTTGGGATTCACAGCTTTAGATTATGAAGTATACAAAAAAAGTGTTAGATTTGGTATTTTATTGCATGTAATATGCTTACATATTCAAGGGTCTAGTTTCGTGTGTGACAGATAATCTGTGAATAGATCGATTTCCTCCACTTCCTCCCTGAGCCACTATTACCATATGAAGAAATTCACAAGTCAAAAACGACCAATCAGAGCCTGAAGGAGGGTCTTGGCGCTGTCAATCAACACTGTGTACACACTGCTAAATGTGCTGATGATGGAGAAACAACTTACTGTTCCAGGAAAACCATTTAAATGTAATGCGACTGTGGCTCTGTGGGAAGAGTAGCTGTCTTGTGATCGGAAGGTTGTAGGTTCAATTCCAGCTTCCTCCTGCCCCATGTCGATGTGCTCTTGGGCAAGGCACTTAACCCCAAATTGCCTACCGAGAGCGAATAGGTGAATGACTCTAGTGTAAAGCGTTTTGAGTGGTCAAAAATGATCGGATAAAGCGCTGTATAAGTTCAGTCCATTTATCTGCCGTTACAGGTGATTGACAGCGCTAAGGCCCGCCTCCTTTCTCTGATTGGTTGTTTCTAGTTAGCACTGGGAGAAGACAGAAGAGCTAGATTTTCGTTTTGTTTTTATTTTTTTTACAGAGTGTCTCATCATAGCGACATCTTAAACAAATGTGTAAAAACATAAATATGTTTTTATAAGTTCCTTACTTCAGCTTTAAAGTGAGGAGGTTTGCTGTTTATAAGCTGATCTTTAGCTTCCACTGTTTTTTGCACTGCGTTAAACTGTGTTTTGCTTTAGAGACGCAGTATATTCGTGTTGTATTGAACAACTACCACCAGCAGGTCCTGGGTTCGGATCGCAGCCTGGGGTCTTTCTGCGTGGAGTATGTACTCTTCCTCCCACAGCATATAAACCTGACTGATGGGTTCATTGGGTTCTCAAAAATTGCCCTTAGATATGAATGCGTGTGTGTGTGCGTGTGTGTGTATCTGTGTTTCCATGTAGTGACCTTGTGACCTGTGTTGGATCTTATCTCATTTCCAGTCCAAAATAAAATAAAACATTCAGTCAAAAGTTTGCTTAAAAATACTCAAAAGCATTGATTTCTTTATGGTAATCCAAATATATTAGTTATTTTCAAGGCAGTCATATTTAGTTATATTAGCATTCATGCTGTGTTCATTAATTATATCACTGATTGGAAAGCCTTGTTTGCTAGTTGCATGAAATATCTGTTAATCCTTCATGAGTCAGTTTGTTGCAAAACCTCCATTCAAGTGTTTTTATGTTTTTTGTGTCAAACTCATTTTCATTTTGGGCCTCATTAAAATCCGAATGCTCTTTAAAGGGCCGGTTGTGCCAGAATGTATTGATAAAACTTATTAAGTTACTAAATATCAATAAATAGCTGCGTCAACATTAAGTAAGTTGCTTCTTAAAATTAAATATTGAACATTTTCTCACACTGATCCGTCCATTTGGTCAATTTTGATAAAAAATTTTCAGTAAAAACAGAAACAATTGGGAGATCTGTTGATTTTTGTGGATTTGTGAAAAACTGAAGCGACTTATTGATGTAATTTGGAGTCCAGAGGGCCACATGAAAAGCTACGGCGGGCCAGATTTGGCCTCCAGGCTTCGAGTTTGACACATTATTCTTAACTTCAGTCATATTTGCAGATCACTTTTAAGCCTGGCTCCAGTTCCTCAATTTGACTTAACGCATGAATAGGATTTGACTTAAACTATGTCATTGCATCTCTCACTCCCAGATTTTGAAGCTTCTAGCAAGTTTTCTTCCACGGTTACAGCAGACTAATATGCCATGATGCTGCCACCACCAGTTTGACCACTGGGTTGGTGTATTGGCAGTTTTCCACCAAACACATGGTGTGATGTGCAGAAGACCCTCTGCAATCCCCAGTTTGGTGTTTTTGGTCAAGGATTTTTCTGTGGAAGGCACATGGAGCTTAATATTCGTGGAAAATTCACTGCAATTCATTGCGGATTTAATTTTGTAAAATATTTCAATGAAAATGCAGATCCGATGCTAAATGAGACGCCATTAGCTGGTGTTTCCAAAGCTGCCAATTCAAGAGCAACGTTCATTTTCCTCGGTTAAACCCCAAAGATTGGAGATAAGAAAGACTGTAAATTCTAGCATCTGTGCCAATACTAAGACAGTTTCTACTGTGTATTCCTGCATATTAAGGTATATTTCTTGTTTGAACTAATAAAATAAGCAGCTATAAGCCTTTTTCAACATTTGCTGTCCCCCTCAGATGGCTTATGCACAGCAGTCAGTGAATCTCCTTATGGCTGTATGACAGATTTGTGGAGTGGATGTCTAATAGTCTGCAGTCAGCTGCCTAACAAACAGGCCACTCAAAGCACACCAACTTTACTTTACAGTGTCACCTTAGTAAGAGTGATGGATTGTGCTCTTCTATTTTCAACATCATGCATTTTCCATCCATCCATCCATTATCTGAACACATTTATCCTTACAGGGTCGTGAGGGGAGCTGGTGTCTATCTCCAGCGTTTATTGGGCGAAAGGCGGACAGCGTGTCAGTCCACTGAATGCATTTTAGTGAGACTTAAAAATGTTTCAAGACAGAAGAAGTGCAGCCGTATCAGTCTGCACTTCATAGTGCTGGCTCGTGTTTTATTCTAGAGTGTAGGAATGGTTTTAATCTTAATTTTGGATCGTTTGATTACCAGAATTATACATGCTTTTTCAGTGGTCTTGCAGAAAAGATGAAACCAAAACAAGCAGCCAATGTTCAAGAGTCAGGACAAGCTGGCAGTCTATTAGAGGGCTAACAGAGACATAATCATGCACAAACACTTATTCCCAAAGGTCGTTTAGAGTCACCATTTAAATGAACCTTTGTGTAATGAATATGAGGGGGGAAAAAAAGTTATCAATGCCAAACACATAGCCCAATGCTTGTAAATTATTAAAACTATTTCAAAAAGGAAAAGAATAAGTTTGATTAGCTGCAAAACATTTTAAATATAAAATTAGGGATATTTTACAGCTTTATATTTATCACTTTTGAGATAAAATCAGACTGTCAAATAGAAATATTAAAAATGACATTTCAGATGAGTTTCAGTGTCTTTGAGTTTAAAAAGCTCAGATTTAGATGGAAAAACAACAGAAAAGGCATCACTGGAAATGATACTTGAAAGCAAGCCATTGCAAGACCTGCTAGCATTATTGAAAGGGTTGTGACTCATGGTTTCTGTCAAAAAGTGCTATTAAATCTCTTTCATCCAGAGTCCTTAGGCTTTTTTTATGGTGCCCAACTAAATGAACCTTAAAACTGTGCAGGGAAACAGGATAAATATTTTAAAGGCTTCATTTATCTGTCCAAAGAAGTTTCTCCATCACTGTTCCTAACCTTTGGTCTCAGCTTTTTGCGGTTTTGTTTTGGGTCTGATTTTCTCCAAACATGGCTGCGTGCCATTATGCACACCGATGAGACCTTAACGGATGTTTCTGGAGTATTGTGGTTTATTCACAGACTAAGTTTTCCTGGGGGAACTTCAAGGCTTTTCAATGCCTTCATTTCTCCCTCTTTCATGAACAAGATGGCTTTGGGCTAAACCTCGTCCCTGATTCTACCTTTTCTGGCTCAAGACCAAACAAAAACTTCCACCCCCATTTTAAGGTGCTGATTCTCTTCAAGATTCACTTGATCACGATGTAATGAAGCCAACGGAGCCATATTATCTCCACAAAGCTAACACCAAATCTGGGGCAAAATATAAAAATGCAAACAAACATTTATTCCGACTTAATTTTGACAAATTCATCAATTTGTGACTTGGTAGGAAAAACATTGGTCCTTTTCCTGATTTAATTGGACAGCACCTTGTAATGTGGGTGTTGTTTCAATAGCAAGGTTAAAGTTAGGAGACAAACAGGCTTTCCAGATGTATCATGATGCTAAGCATACTGCTTAATTAGCTAAAAAGCGGCTAAAGTACAACTAAGTTAATGTTTTGAAGTGACCATTCAAAAGCCCTGATCAAGGTATACACAGTTCACTGTGTATACCTTGAGATTTTCCTTTAATTAAAAGTTATGGGACTTTTTATTATCTAAACCCTCTTTACTTTAAAAAAATTGTACATCCTGTGTGTAGCCCACAGCCGTGTGAGTCTGAAGGTGAACACGTGTACGTCCTAAAGCTAAATCTTATTGCTCAGTTTACTTTTGTTTATTTGGCGGCTTGTTTATTTGAATAAGTTGAGTTTGAATCCTCCTGTAGTTCTAAGAGGGGTCGAGTAAACCCCCACTAGAGCTTTTTACAGTGCGTGCAGTGCTGGTGGGCTAGCTGGTTTAATAGCTTTTTTTTTTTCCTTGTGGTTTCACGAACTGAATAGCTGAGGAGTAAGAAGAAACTAAGAATAATGTTTCCGGTTGGCTGACCGTGACATCTGCTGCGCTCTTCCTGAGCGTCGTGCTAAAACTGCGGGTTAAACAGTTAAATCTAGTCGAAACGTTTGCTAAATGAGTAGAAATTAAGCAAACATGGTTGCTTCACTTCCTCTGAATGTCTCACACACACCTAATGAACCTGGGAATCTCCATCCTCCTCCTCTCTTGCATCACACGAGAGGATGCAAGAGAGGAGGACTTTGCTTTCCTGTCTTTATTATTTAGTGCAATTCGTGAAAAAGAGATTTGGTTGTGCTCTTGTGGGTCAGGTGCAGGAGCCCCTAACACCAGTCCAGGAGGAATGGGCCAAATTTACATCAAACTTTCTGAGAAACTGCAAGGATTATCCATAAATGCTTGACCTTTTTTTTAAAATAAGGTCTTAGAAGAAAGTTCTACGATATAATTATTTGTTTTTCCCAGTTTGTCTTGTTTAAAAGTAACACAGTGTTAAGAAGTCAGAGTTCAAATCCCCGACATCATATTGTTTACATTCAGCTTTCTGTTGCATGTCGCATCCCAAACGTCATTTACTAACAGCTGCATATGACACTGTCACTAGCATTCACAGCAGTGGCATCGGTTGCACAAACGCCCCCTATGGCAACTGTCAGCAACCAGTCATGAGGAGTAAGAAGAAAATAAGAATAATGTTTCCTCCAGCTCTTTGGAAGTTATTTAATATCAGATCGTATTATGTCAAACAGTCCCAACTAATTAGGAGCAAATTGCCTCAAACTATGGTAATAGGCTTAAAATTTATATTCATGAGTCCTGTGGGCTTTATTGGCATCCAAAGACACTGAAAATGAGCCGGTCTGTTAATTTATTTGGCAAAGAATTAATTGCAAAACTAAAATTTTGCACGACTAAATTCCTAAAATGAAACTAAAGAGTTAAAATCCAAACAAATCTGCAAAATGACACATTGGCGAAAAATCAGTGATGCACAAAATATACATCTCCGGATTCATCCATCAAATCCTGCACAGAAATATTTAAATAACTTGAATTAAATATTAAGAATATATTCTGATGTCAGATAAAATCAGGACGCATTTTCTGAGATGTGGATGTTGTTGGTGCATAGAAATAGTAAAAAAAGAAGAGAAAAGGAAACTTAGGGAGTAACACAGATCCCATAGCTGCACCTTTCTCTTATATACTGTGTGACATACTTTGCAGGAATGTTCAGAACCATTCAACATTTTCACATTTTGTCACATTTCAATCATGAACTTAAAGTATTTTGTCCGGATTTTATGTGATGAACTGTTTAGAAAAGGAAAATGAAACTTATGTTTAGAAATACATATCTTAAACGTGTAACATGCACCATAAATGAACCTTTTGGTTGAACCTTTAGCTACAACTCTTTGTCATATCTTACAGATTTCCAGTTTTGTTAGAATAGAGAGCAACTTTACATAGCAGGTTTTCTTCCAAGATTTGACTGAACATTTTTGCCCTTGAAACAATCTGCATTGTTTTTAAGTGTAAATACCATATTTACTATAATATCCTTTATTTTCATAACTTTCTGCTTATTTGCTTGATTAGCTAATCTGAAGTTCAAATTAAAATAATTTGAAGCTGAATTTGAACAGGGCTTTATGTACATGAAAGTCACACGTGATATTGTTGCACTTTGCAGGCGCACTCTCCCTATGCTGTTTGTTTGTTTGTGTGGTGATAATATACCATGTGTTATGCTTCTTTTTAATCTTTGGCCTGTTTTGCAGCAGTGCAATCACAGCTGCTAAAGTTTAATCAGGGTTGCAAGCCGTCAGATACCTTTAAACGAGCAAACTCGCACCTAGAAATGGTGTTTGTAAACTGGAAATGAGGTGAAGCTGTTATTCACAGCCTCAAATTAATATGCATGTTTTAAGGAGGAAACCGGACTGATTAAGGATTTGACTAAAAAGCTGCAACAGCTGCGTTGATAACTTCTTTTTCTCGCACTATTTGATAGAACTTACATGCATTTTTAAAGTTGGATGCTCTTTTTTGAGACCTCAATGGCCAGATTTAGTCTCAAGCTAACATTAACACATTGTGGTTCAACTACTATTCCTCCTAAGAAATCTCACCAAGCTCTGGAAGTGTGGCAAGAGGAAAGCTATTGACAGAAAGTGTGAGGAAGTCCTATTTTTTTTCCTCCAACATTGAATGAATTAGACCTTCAAGAATGGACAAAGTAACTGAAAATTAAAAATATTAAACAAATAAAACTTGGGACAACACTTGCTCTCGTCTTACCAAAGATCTATCAGGAATCACGTTGCTAATCTACGTTAGCAACAACATCGTAGTTTATCATAAGCCCCTAGGAAAGAGCAAAAAGCCACTAGAAATGTAGTTTTTCAAGATACGTTGGTGTAGATTTTTAGTCGCTGAGAAAATGACAAGCCTACGCTGCAGAAACACAGAATTTTACCAAGTGTTTTTAGCCTCGTTTCTAGTGCAAATATCTTATAACACTTAAAATAAGACGGTGCCTACTTGTTTTGGCTTCAACTTTTCTGCAACTCGGAACATAACAACCCAAAAATGATGAATTCTGGTAGTCAAGTGATCCAAAATTAAGATTAAAGCCATTCCTGAACTCTAGGAAAAAATTTTAGGACAATTCCAAGGGTCCTTGACCGATAGGGGCCCCCATAAAATAGTCTAATTTTTATTTTATTTTTTTCATAAAAATTGAAAAAATTTGGGGCCCTGTCGATTACAAAATTAATCATATTCTATTTTTAAAAATTGTTTTTAGCAATAAAAATTAAATGTTACCCCTCCCAGACTAGAAAGCACACGTCCATATTTGCACTGAACCCCCCCCTCGGATCTGCATGAAATGGTTCGTTCCTGCTTGGCGCACTTGATGGTGACGGTCAGCAGAAGACAAGAACGACTGTGGTAGGTACTGTGCTGCTAAGAAAAACAATAAAGTTAGATTTTCAAAAAATAGAGAGAAAAAAAGAGAAGAGTGTCTATTTGAAACAGTTTTTAGTTTTTCTCTAAGAGAGGTGGGTAGACTGTGAGATTATCAACCATTTAGCATAGTTAGCTTAGCTACAGACTACTGTTTGCCTCCATTTCACTAGCATACCAACGTATTCATTTAACTATCCCTGTACTTTTTACCACACTTAACAACAGTCAACAGCCGCAGCTCTAACCCCGACACCAGCATAACCTTTAACCTCTGTCCCAGTGAAAAAAACTGAACACTGTGTTCAGTGACAAGCTAGTTAGCATCATTCCAGGGAGCTAGCTAGCTCATTGCCAGTAAATTAGTCAGTAAATTAGAAAGCTAAGAAAGACATAATCCTGCACACGCGGTCGTTCAGAGTCGCCATTTAAATTAACGTTTGTGTTTTTATGACTATGGGGGAAAATAACCATTCAGGTATCAATGCTGAACATGTAGTCCAATGCTTGTAAATTATTAAAACTATTTCAAAAGAATAAATTTGATTAGCCGCAAGACTCTATAAAACCCAGGTATATTTGTCAAATAGAAATATTAAAAATGACATTTCAGATGAGTTTAAGCGTCTTTGAGTTTAAAAAGCTCAGACTTGGACGGTAAAACAAATGATACTTGAAATAAGCCATTGGGATGCTTTTTTTTTTTTTAAGCTAACACTACTCTTGAAGACGTTCCTCGACCCAAATGACTCACAGGACGGATGGGTGGGTCAGTAACTTATTCGTTTGGACTTTGGAAGATTTATAGGCCAGAAACTCCCAAAACATGATCAGAACTGAAGTAACATATTGGATGAAACTTGAAATGTCTTCAAGAAACACCAGAAGAAGATTGGTGCCCTTCACAGCAGAATGTAATTTTGTAAATAGTGACATATCTTTCCAATTCAAAGCTGCAAAGCGACATTATTATTCTGGAATGTTCCGTCAAGATCTGCCCATCCTCTTACTGAATGAACAAATATGATGAGCACACGGCCCTGGATCACCTTATCTGTCAAACATGGAGGCGCTCCCATTATGGCACAGACATGCATGGCTTGTAATGGAAGTGGCACGTTGGCATTTGTTGAAAACTTCAGTGCTGAGGGCAGCAACAAAATAAAGGCAGAGGTGTGTGCTCAGCTTCAGCCAGCTGTGTCTAACAACATTTCACCCGTCAGTAAGATGGAACGCCTCCTGGGCGCCAAAAGGGGCCTTTCAGACCGAATGGGGGTGCGTCTTAAATGACCCAATCACTAGATTTCAACGTGACCGAGCTGCGATTCATTTGCCTAAATCACGATTAAAGGTAGAGACGCCACCACATGCCATCTCACAAGATGGAAGAGTGTTACGTGGGAAGGGAGCTTTTTTTAAAACGTGTAAATAAG
This sequence comes from Girardinus metallicus, assembly GCA_903067095.1. Classification (NCBI taxonomy): domain Eukaryota; kingdom Metazoa; phylum Chordata; class Actinopteri; order Cyprinodontiformes; family Poeciliidae; genus Girardinus; species Girardinus metallicus. Next base: position 11,596 of record CAEGAE010018791.1, on the reverse strand, counting down.
TCTGCAATTTGATGCCAGGAAGCACATTCATAGAAAATGGAGCTGGTAAGAGCAAGATAAATGAGAAATACAAGTACAATCATTTTGTTAAAATGTTGCAGACTTCAAAAGAAGCCTGAAATTAAGGTTAGATTTACTCACTTTGCGCCCTATAAGAAGTTTTCTGCAAATATCTGATAAATTCTGTAATTCTACAAGATTTTAGCCGATTCCAGTTTTACAGATTTCAGGGATTACAGCCACAGCAAGGTGAATACTGTCTAAAAACGCTTCTAAGTGTCTATTTTAGTTCTTCAAACACCAAATATGCCTCAATATCAGACTTCGCGTTAACCGAATATTTTCCGTATACGACGGGAAAGTTTAAAGCCCGTCGGTCATTTTGACAGGTTATAATTGACACCCTTGACTGGTGCAAACTAGACTTCATCGTAAAATGAAGTCTAGTTCATTTTAAAAGAGTTCATCGTAAAATCAATCAATAGAAAAATCCTTTCTGAATGTCATCTCATGGACACTGAACTAAATGCTTCTTTCTGACCGGGAGCTGACATCCCGTTGAAGAGTCATGGACGCATTCAAAACCTTTGGTAGAAATGTTTTCATTACATACAGAATAGAGAAAACTAAGGAGCTTTCAACGTTGTTAATCCAGAACAGAAGAGCCGGCGGTTTGTCTTGAGAAAATAAATGACAGTGCAGAAGTTAATTAGACCGTAACGTGCGCGGTGCGCTGCACAGCCAATGCGGGCTCCGCCGCTGCAAAGAATTAAACTTAACTCATCCTTAATTCATTCAACAAAAGAAGCCTTCTTCGTTCACGTTACCCTCCCACGCCCAGAAGGAGAGCGGCGCTCTGGAGGAGCGCGGCAGACGTAACTTTTGTCCGTTTCGTGGAAGCAGAACCACGCAAAAAGACCGTCGTAAAAGGGGTAAAAAGACTCAGTTCATTTGATCGGTTTGGATCAGACGGATCCAACTGACCGATGAACCAGCGCAGATTTCTCTGCAGATACGACCAGGAGGAATTGGTGAGGCTGTGCGTTCAGACCCCAGCAGGTGACGTGACCGTAATTTAAGTGGAGACTTTCATTTATTATAAGTTATTGGGGCCACAATCAGTGATTTTTGTCACTATGGAGAAAAATTTAAGATGTGTGATGGGATCTGGATTCAACTAGGTGAATATTAACCAAACCGCATAAAAATGCTAAGTAGCCTATGTTAATATGATTATAATTTGACGGGTAAAAACCGTACATGACCGATTCTTTTTTTTTTTTTAAAATGTTGTCGGTCAAGATGACGGAGAACAAAAAAGCCTAGCGCGACCTCTGCTCAATATTCACTAACATACACCGTGCAAATCGTCTCAGCTATAGAGAAGAACGTCTACAGTCTTCCTCATCTTCACTTTTCAGCGGCAAATAAAATAAATGCCTCCTCTTGGATTGGCTGCTTTTCAAAATCCCAGCCACTAGCTTCCCAAGCTGAATTACTTTAAATATTTCAGATTTGCTCTACAAAAAAAAAAAAGGTGAATTTTCAGTGAATACATTTTACAGAAACATCTGCGAGTTATAAACTGTCCACTGTACAACTCACAAAAATCTTTTTTCTACTTTTTTGAACTATTTTTTTTTACATAAAATATAAACTTGGGATCATTTTTCGTTTGTACTCGAGCTTTAACGTCCTGAGTGACTTCTTGAGACGTTGCATCTGTTCTGTTGGGTGCATAAATCTCTGCTGTTGGTTTTCTCGAGTTTTTAACTTCTTCTTCCTCCAACCACTTTGGTTTTGGTCTCAAAAGACGACGGGACATTTCTCAAAAATCTAACGTCTTTCTGACCTTTTGGAGTCATGGCTTCTTCCTCTATGAGTGGCCAGTCAGCCCATCAGTTTATATAAACTGTGCTCTTTTTAAATCAATATTTAAAGAGCTGTTTTGTGTCCTCCTTACTGCATCATATTTACTCAAGTTTTGCCAAATACAATCTGGCTTTTTGCTCTGGCCAAATGCCTCGCCACAGTCACATAAATGACTAAAACACTCTATAACCCACAGAAGAAAGACATTATGGATGAAGAATTGCCAGTTTAAAAGGCTTCAGCTAATTTGGCTTATATTTTACTTTTAATACAATAAGACTGCACTAATATATGTCTTTACAGAATGTAATTATTCACCCAAGAAGGTTTTTATTATGACCATTACATTGCCAAATGGAACATTTTAATTTAAATCTTTCCTTTCAGCTGTTGCCAAACCTTTCATTGGCCAAACTGCCTCCCAAGTGTTTATAGCACCTCCATCACACTTCATCATTTCACAGTGCATTGTATTCCTCAACAGCGAGACTGAATTGTATTTCAGTAGGTCAGCGAGTGCAGGGCTTGATTTCTTGTAAAGATCTATTGAGCCAGAGCCGACCTCCCCGAAAATTACAGTTTCAGCTCCACACGTCGGTGGGATTAGAAATAGGAACGAGCGTATGCTCGGAGGACTGCACCGTTCTGCTCAATATTACACAAAATCACTAATAACATGTTTGGTTCCTCTGTGGGACTTTGGTAATGAGTTATTCATGCCCACAGAACGTTGATTAATTGAACAGTCTCCGGCCGCAGAACTGCAGCCCGTGAACTCTAATTCAGGGTGACTTTCCCCTCCCTTGACAACTTCTTCTTTAATTCCATGGTTATTTTTCCTGCAGAAAGTTTAGTTGGTTGGTTTAGTTGAAAGAGTAACAGAAAAATCTGAAAAATGTGAAAATAAAAGTGCAAGTGACACGGCTCTAAAGACTGGCGGAGAGCTTCTTATAAGGGGCACAGAAAGTCATTTGTAGACTTTGAATATTCGTTGTTAAAAAGTGCAAAAGCGGAAGAATCTAAATGTCTGCAGGGAACCCCTGGGTTGATCCGCTATCTACAGGGTTCACAGAAACGTCTAGTCCGAACCCAGGCACAGTTTTTATACAACTATAGTCTTAAGAGACGGGATCATTTAAACCCCACGTTCTTTTCTGCTGTATCCACGGGTCACACTGAGCCCATGTGCACTTTTACAAAGTGAGGTTTTCTTTTTGTAGTTTCCGGCTACAAAAAGAAACTGCTGGAGGGTTAAGAGATGGTGTTCATTGGATTCAGCAAGCTCTATCCCATGCACGTCCGAGCGGAGGTCGCACTGTTCAAGCCTGCGCTTTTACTACTCATTTCCCCTCTGTCTGACTGTGACATCTGCCGCGCTCGTCCTGAGCATCGCGCTGAGACCGCACAAAGTTAAAACCCAAACCAGATCCAGATAATTTACGTTTTTTGCACTTGCCTTTTTAACGAGCTCTTCCTTTCCCCCCTCATCCAAGCTGCTTCCCGCTTCCTCTGTTTTGATATCAGCCAGTTATGTCATCAACAAGCGTTACCGCGGTTAGCCGGTAGACTACAGATCATTATCGTAGGCCAGATTTCTATCATTTCTACTGTATATCATTTATATCATGCAGTCCTACTGTAAAGTGTTGTAAAAATAGATCTATTCTTGAAGATATTCAGGTTTTTGTTTTAGTAATTTTCTGCAAATAGGGAGCACATTTCAAAAGTATAATATAATATGTTGTACTATGCCAGGCTATATATGCAAATACGATAAAATATCACAAAGACACAACAAATTACTGTAAAATAAAAACTGTAACAGTAAAATGTTGGATTCTTTAAAATTATTCTGCAAGTTTGTTTGTTCTGGCAAAATTTAGCCAATAATTTTGCCGCGAATAGACCCACAGGTTCAGACATTGATAGATACTTTACAGAGAGAAATCCTGCAACAGATGCTCCGACCAAAAGAGGTCCGATCGCAACATTATGTAGTCTGTCTGACGCCGCATGAAGTGACAGAAGCAGCAGAGACAGCTGGAGTTCTCTAAAGAGCTGAGCCAAATTCACTGAAACGTTTGAAACTACTTCTGTGCACTGTACTTTGAAGACTCTTGAAAATCTGAATGCACACGAGAAATGGGGCAAGAGATGACGACACTGAACTCTGACTTTATTTGTAGTCTACCCAGCGGCAAAACACCTGGCACTGGTTTTCAATGCATCATCACATTAAAGCCGCTTTAGTTTACGGGAAAGGAATGTGCTTTTTCTGAGATATTCAGGAGCCTAATGAGCATATTTTGCTCAAAGAGCAAAATCAATTTTTAACTAAAGCGATCTGATAAGTTTATAATTGTAGAGCATACTATTCTCAGCGTTATACATTTTTGTGTTGAAATCAGGGCGATAGTTTGGGAATAATTCCTTTTTGCCAGGCTGTACCGGTGCGTTAATCACTCTTTTTCACACTCCTTGTTCGACAGATTTAGAATAATTACTTTATAAGAAAAACCATGCCACTGTTAGAGAAAAGTAACTCATCATTTTCTTAAAAGACCAGCAAACCACTAAAGCCTGAATCTACACATTTATAAGTAAAGCTCTAAATGCTGGCATAGCTGTACTTTCTTCCCCTAATTGGAGGTTTTCACTTATTTAGCACAATTGGCATATATTGTGCATGTTAGATTATATGATAATTAGGATAAGTTTGGCAAGGCTCCTTAAATCTGCTCTTTCTTTGAGACGTGTATCAAATATATTTGATGGACTTTTATGGTGAATAATAGTTAAAATCTGTTTACTTAACCGTTTGGATGGCTCTTTCTACCATAATGAAAAACTCAGTGGATTATTTTTCTCGTGGTTCTTCATCAGCAAATCCTATTTATATGTATGATGGGTCTTTGTTTTTGTTTTCTGCTAATGAATTGCCTCAGTTGTTGCTAAGCTTAAACAATTACCTATTTGGGTTGGCAAGAATGAACAATTAGTGCAGATCCTGAAGCTACTTCTCTCTCAGCCAGTGTACTGTTTGCAACATTTGCTTCTTTGTAAGCTAATTGAACCAAAAAATAATAATCCCTAAATGTTGATGTTATACCAAGAAACAAAAATAACGAGTGGCTATTAGACGCTCACATTCCAATTTAAATGTAATGAGTTGCATTATAGTTTCATTTTCGTAAGAGTTTCATATTTGAAGTTGTTCAAGTGGAACATACACTCACTGGCCACTTTATTAGATACAACTGTTCAGTAGATTGCTAACACAAGTAGCAATCCAGTTCATTTAATCATTTAGAGGCCGTGGTAACGACTTGCAGAGGTTCAAACCGAGCATCTGAATGGCTGCTGGCGTCAGGCGGTGGGCTGAATGTTTCAGAAACTGAATATTTCATGGCATTTTCACATATAGGATGGTCTGAAAAAGGGAAAACATCCGCTGACCTCAAATAACATTTTGTTACAACTGAGGTAACCTTGTTATGTCTGAAAGAATATAGGATAAAATGCGTTAAATGTCACTTCTGTCGCCAAACAAGTCCCCCCAAAAAACAGGAAAGTTAGACCACAATTCTCATCGACTCTCCAAAATAACAGATGGTGAGTCTTGATTTCGACTCCAACATTCAGAAACTTAAATCAATGGAGCCATTCTGCTTTGTGTCAGTTGTTCAGACTGGAGTTGGTGGTGGGTTTGTGGGCTTTTTCCATACATGATATTCAAAATAAAAAGGCAGCTTGATAAGATACCTTGTTGTAATGCATATTGGGTTGGATTTGCTAAGCAGCCAATCCAGGAGCACCATTTATTTTCCTTCCCACTGATTGGCTGCACCTGCAAGAGCGGAAATAAGAAAGATCATGGACGCTAGCTGCTGTGGTAGCACTAAGACAGTTCCCACTGTGTGGATTGGTGCATATTAAGCTGTATTTGGTCTGAAAAGTTAAAGTTGGCAAGTGTTTTCAAGAATTCATGGTTTTTTTAGCCATTTTGTGGATGGATGTGGTTTCTAGCCCCGGCGAACGCAGGACAGTAAGACTGGAAACCATCGTAGCATTACTCTAGTTCAAGGGTGTCAAACTCACTTTCATTTTGGGCCAAATCCAGATCATGAACGCTCTTAAAGGGCCGGTTGTGCCAGAATGTATTGATAAAACCTGTTCACAAACTGTTAAAAATATCAATGAATTCTTACAAGTAAGTTATATTATTGAACATCTTTTCAGTCCCTCCAGGATTTTGTGATACTTTTTGTGGTTTTCGTGCAATGAAAATCAAAGTGCTTGTGGTACCAATTTGGAAATCTTTTTAAAAATTTGCACTTATTTGTGACGGTAAATTCCACTTTTTATTACTCACTGTATAGATCATAGACTATAATCTGTCATCAGTTAAGGCTGAGGCAGCTGTTTAGTCCAAGTAAGAAAGATTTTGACAATTTCTGAGAAAAATCTGCTATAAACTCCCACTTAAGTATTGGCGCAAAAAAGTGGAAGATTTCTTGATTTTGCATGAATTTCCACCATAATTCTTAAGAAACTGGAGGGGCTGATTGACATAATTTGGCAGTAAACAGATAAAAACTGCATTGATTTGATTGATAACATAATATTTAAGCGCACTTTGTGTTTAGTCTAGAATCTAAAAGGACTCATAAAAAGCTACGGCGGGCCACATTTGGCCCACAAGCCTCGAGTTTGACACACGTGCTGTATATGCTAAAATCTATAGCACAAGGCTATGCTAGGTCTTATTTCCCTTAGGCACTTTAGTAGCAGTTAAACATTGTTTAAATGCAACATCCCACTGTTGCTGAGCATGTCACAGAAAATCTCGTGAAAGCCTTGATTTTAATTAGGTTGCTGATCTAATCTAAACAAATCCAGCATCTGCATCTGCAGCTCATTTAAAATCCTGCTGCCAAAAGCAGAAGAGTAGATTAAATCACTCCACTGACTCTCTGTCAAAGAATACAATTTAAAATGATACTTTTGGACCCCTCAGAGTCCTTTATACTGGATTTCCCCCAGAACCAGAGCTAAATGAAGTATAAGAGCTATTATTTAGGCTCTAAGGCCACAGCAAACCTGAAGTGTGAAGAAACTGACGTCCTTTAGAAATGGTGAGAAACACTGTTTGTGCATCAAGCATAATTTATAGCAGACAAGGTGATATACACAGTGACTTAAGGGGAAGGATCTGCCGCTCCTAATGGTGCCATCCATCACCTACCTAAATCACAGCAATCATAAGTCATAACACTCAAGCACAGATAAAAATGCATGATCATGCACACCCATAAATAAACTTGCATGCTGAGACAACTCATCAGGGATGTGCTCGGTTTGCTCCCAGCCTTCCTTCGCCGGTCCAGATTTCCTCGGGGAGATCTCGGCGCGCTACCTTTGGACCGCGCTTTTCATGTCTCGCTTAATGCATCGGCGCTGAAAATTGCTCTCTTTTTAACTTCAAATGGCGAGAGAGCAGGGTACTCTCACTGGCCCACTTAGCTGTGGTTGAGTATATCCTCCCCTTGCTGCTGAAACACATTTAGTGTTACAAGAGAGATAGATGGGGAGGTGTAAAGGCCAATCCCACTTCAGGCCAAATCATTTGTTTCTTTTTTCACTCTGATGTGCAGTGATGAGCATAAAAACTCACATTACTCCATAGAAACCGTTGCTGTTATTAACCCCTCAGCACCGTGGAGGCAAATCAAGGTAAACGTGACCATATAAACTATTATTCTGCTTTTATAAACCTGGCATTTTATGTTTGAGTGTCTGTGATAGCTGGCAGTGAGTCCCTGTTTAGGAATGTTGGCCTGCTCTCCCAAGTTCAGCCATTTTGGAGGGTTTTCAAACATGGTCGTGATGGTGTCATGCTGCTCTTGAGTTTAAACTCTTAATGCCTGAAATAAGTTCACCCAAAAGTTATTATTCATCCTCAATTTGGTAGATATAGTTATTTGATTCTAGCAAATCATATTAGATAGCTCCTGTCAGTAAGCGGTGGAAAAAGTGCTTCCAAAATGGCTCTTGGTTTGTGTTAAATATGCATCGATAGTCATTAGGGGTAACGCCTTGGTTTGACGTGAGTTTGTAACAAACAATCTGAAGGCTTTTAACTGGTAACTGGATTGTCTCTTTATGGATTTTCTCGTAGAGACCAGAACTTATGGTTCTATCGAAAGACTAAGGATGTTTTCATACCTTATTTTCTGCTAGACTCGGTTCAGTTGGGGATCAACATTGGTCCATTTTCAGCTGGTGTTATTCTCTTTCACACTGAAATGTGTCACATGATCCAAACTCTTTTAAAACCCTTTTCTGTGGTGGTTCTGCACCAAAAACCACTGAAGGAGATGACACAAAAACCTCTTTAGAAGACATTGAGCTCAACTTTCTTCTTCACAAAATGTAAACAAAAATGGAGTGGCATCAGATTTTAGCGGTTGTCAGATTTCTCTTTTGCTTTTGGCAAAAATACCACAAGCCATTTCTCCCGTTAGCACTAGACTTATGCATTTGTTTTGGTTGTGTCCACAGAATGCCCTGTGTTGTAGTCCACTTCCTGCTTGGCGTTCACATATGCGTTGGAATCGAACCAGAGTTCATTTCAACTGAATCGAGGTTGAAAGGCGAACCAGATCTTGCTTTTTTGGTCTTCTCCGGAGTTTTGATTGCACATTCACAGCTTCTCAAACGGATTGGACTTTCTACGCAAACGGACTGGAATCAACCAGGTTCCTGGACCGCCAAAGCAGACTATTACACCACACCCACCATGTTTTGGAAGACAAACATCTTCTAAAGCATTTCTGCTTCTTTCCCATCTGTCCACAGAATATATATATATTTTTTTTATAGAAGTCTTGGGAACCATGAAGATGTTTTTGGTTTTGTGTTGGGTTAGCGGCGGTGGAACTCTTCCTTTCTGGATGATGGCTCCCGTTATGTTTTCCCAATGCCAGAAAAGTCTTTGTGACTCTTTACAGTTGATCATTTTTTTTCTCATGTCTTTTTGAGCTCTTACAGTCTGCTCCCCGTCAGTCGGGTTCCAGTCAGAATATGTCTTGATTGTAAACTTCTGACAGCGATAAGGGCTGGGCGTTGCTATGGAAACTGGATTAGATTATTTGAAAAGTATGGTTAATTGATGATTTAACAATGACGGCGAATATTGTTTCACATTGCCAGTGACTGAAACCCGCTTTATGTCTTCACCTGGGAAAAAAATTGAGACCTTATAAAATGATCAGTTTCTCTGATTTTACTTTCTATATGAATATGTTTGAGCAAAATGAACATTGTTCTTTTATTCTGTGACGTACTGTCAACATGTCTCTGAAATTCCAAACAGAAATTTAGTATTTATTTGCAGAAAACGAGAAATGGTCAAAAATAACAAAAAAGACGCAGCGCTTCCAGACCTCAAATAATGCAAAGGAGACAAGTTCATATTCATTTAGAAACAACAATACTAATGTTTTAACTCAGAAATCAATATTTGGTGGAATCAGTGCAGTGGTCGCTTCATTTTTTTCCAGGGCTGCATATAGACTGACAGAGTGCATGTAGACAAGGTTTGGCAATACAGTAACATCTTATTATTTTATTATTGATAACCCCCCACATGTCTAAATGCTTCCATTGCAAAGTTAGCATTTCAAATCGAAGTCATACAGTATAAAGTGTTGCTGGAGGAGAAATGGTGCCCATGCTGTCGAGATTATATATTCATGTATTCATGCTCTCAGCACAAATATTAATCTGGGTACTATTATTTATGCATTTGAAAAAGAAATGGAAATGCCAAATAAGGAAAAGCATTCAGTGCATTGCATTTTATCATATCACCTTCCAGATGTTTGCGATGGTAACCACTTAAAGCCTCTGGTTTTATTTAAAAGGGCAATCAAGATAATGGACGATGTGGGATTATTCAACAGGCTTTGACCAAGCTGTAGCTAAGAGAGCAACATTTTACTTTTTTGTTTCTACAATCTAAAAACAAAAGAATCTAATTAATAAATTAACATTTATTGAGGTTTTTTTTAATGAGAAATAAGAAAAAATCCCTGTTTGAAGTCATAATAGGATTAAATGTGCGTTCTGAGAAAGAACTAGAGCTTAAGAGGAACTGTAAGTCGGTCTGTTTCGCAGGGATCAAGAGCTTAAGCAGGAATTAGATTCCATGAAAAAAAAGTTTTCGATTCTTAATTATTTCTCTCGTCTGTGAGCATGAATTAGCCTCCTCAGATAGCGTTTCATTTTTCTAATTCCTTGTCTGTGATATTTATGAAGATGAGAGCCAGAGACGGGTGAAGATAAAAGAGCCTCAGATCAGACATACACCTTGACGCTGTAATCATTTCAGCGCAACCACAGAACATGCTACGTTAATATCATCAGATCAAAGATGGGTTTTGCTTGTCTCATTAGCCAAAAAATTTCACAAAGAATTGACATAACCAGTCCAGCTCTTGTTGTCTGCGTGTTTTCTTTTGGTCTGTGGGAAAAAAAAGAAAAGAAGAAGAAGGGAACATCGACTTCACACGGATGGGGCGGAGAATCGACGCAGGGTGATCGGGTCGCTGAGTGGAGGAACAAGCTGGAGGTCTCTGTGAGAGTGGCAGGCATGCAGTGCGTTTGTGTTGGTTCCAGCTGTCTGGACAAGAGATTGATTACATCAACTTTGGGCTAATGCTAATTACTAACCTAATTAAAAGCACATTAAAGATGTTAGAGGGGGTGGAACAGAGTAGAGACAGGGACGTATAACCTGTGTTTGTGAAGAGGCACGTGGTAATTGCTCTGCACTTTTTCGTATGTCTATGTAGCAGGAAGACGACACTAAGCAGTAGCCTTTATTTAGACGCATTCGGTCTACACACGGACTTAGCAATGTGCGAATTGCTTTAAACTGATGTCATTTCAGACAAACGAATTAAGCCTTTAACTGCAGTACAAATTACTTTCCTCTTTCTCATTTGTTCTATCTTTCCACATTTAAAACAATATCTGAGTAAGATTACACGTGATTCATTTTATTGAAGGAAAACGTTATCCTAACTCACGTAGCCCTATGGGAATGTGTAATTGCCTCCCTTGTTGAATCATGAATTAACTGTGATTAATCACATCTTTTGGGTTCAGCTTCACTCGCTATATCCAGGTTATGATTACTGCCAGACACGCAGAATAAAGAAACCACTTTAGGAGAGAAGAGGTGCTGCTCTTCTTATGAATGTCCTTAAAAAGCTGCAAGCAGTTATAAAGCTGGTTCCAAGCCGCCCAAGCAACTGAAAACCTGATCAGTTGCTTGACCTCAGTCACATGAAATACGTGTAGATTTTGTTATAATTGTTTTTTTTCTTGGGATTTGGTTTTTTTTTCTTGTATTTTCCCCTAGAAAAAAAACAATTATAGCAAAATCGACATGTATTTCATGTGACTGAGGTCAAACTGTTGTGTTCACAGCCAAACAGACTTTAAAAAGAAACTGGAAGAAGAGTTAAAAGGAAATAAACAATATAATAAAAAAATCTAAGAAAGAAGTGGCAACAATTTATCCATAAGTGAATATAAACGAACCTCTATTATTAAAATTATTCTTTTAAAAAACAAAGAAAGGTTCTGTTCTCTTGGTTTTAGGCAGAACGCGAGCAGCAGCGTTCTGGATCTGATTTGTTTTTTCTTTTTAGACAGA
>CAEGAE010018789.1:0-23094 GCA_903067095.1 Girardinus metallicus | reverse complement strand
TTTCCATTTTTTCACATGAGGGGGGGTGGCCCCCCGCCCCTTGGGCTCCTTCACAAAAAATTAGTTTGCCCCCCCCCCCCCCCCCCCCCCCCCCCCCCCGCGCAGCTACTGTTACAATTTCTTGAGTCTATCTGACCCATCAAAAGCATCACAATTTTAAAGGCTTGCAATTGCCATGCTTTCTTTGGTCCAATACTGATAACTAGCACAATATTTACTGCTCATTAATTTTACATGCAACAAACCACATACTGCATACAAATAGGTTGCTTAAATTTTTTATTATTATTAGTTTTATCTCATGAGATTGTGATTGACAGCGCTAAAACCTGCTTCCTGTCTCTTTTTAGTTGTTTCTAGAGAGCACTGGGAGAAGGCAGAGGAAATATTTTTTTCACAGATTATTTCTCATGACATACCGTCACAGCATAATGACAGTTTTAAGAAATAGGTAAAAAAATATTTTTTTAATAAAAGTTACATAATTTCACTTAGGAGAGGACAGGTGGCAACGTATATCTGTAATTTAAATGCAAGCTAAGGTAAAACTGTTTGGACTGGCTGCAGTCCAGACAGGAAGCTGTTTTTAATTATCATTTTATAAAGATTGTTTGAATTTCTGTCAGCAAAAATGTATTGTTTTTGTTGTGTAATTGTAAAAAGGGCAAACCCCTATAGGGTTTGCTCTTTTTACAGACCCCAACAGAGAAACCCCTATAGATTCCCTGGAATGATGCTAACTAGGTTGTCATTGGATACAGTGTTGCTCACCTTTTTCACTGGGATGGGGGTCAGTGGTTTATGTTGGTATCGGAGATTAGAGCTGTTGCTGACTGACTCACCTGTTGTCAAGTGTGGTAAAAGGCACAGGGACAAGTTAAATATATGAATATCTTGGTATTTATTTTCCTTAATTCATTAAATGCTATGGAGGCACACAGTAGTCTGTAGCTAAGCTAACTGTGCTAAATGGTTGATAATCTCACAGTCTACTCAGCTCTCTTGGAGAAAAACTGTTACAAATAGACATTCTTGTCTTTTCCTTTCTCTTATCTCTCTATTTTTTGAAAACTTGACTTTATTATTTTTCTAGGCAGCATAATAACTGCCACAGTTGTTCTTGTCTTCTACTGACTGCTGCTGAAAACGTCACCGTCAAGCGCGCCAAGCAGGAACGAACCATTTAACGCAGATACGGGGGAATTCAGTGCAAATATGGATGTGTGCTTTTTAGTCTGGGAGGGGTAATATTTAATTTTTACTGCTAAAAACAATTTTAAAAAACACAATGACAGTAATTGAAAGGGCCCCAATTTTTTTCTGTTTTTCTCTTTCAAATCTTGAAATAAAAGTAAAACTGACACTTTGTTTTATTTTTTACCACAGAGTGACCTGCAAAGTCCACGAGAGAAAGCTCAATCAGACCAAGAACACAAAGATTTACATCTCAGGTATATCAGATTACACTGATCTGAAATGAAACATCCAAAATATTCTTTCACGGTTGTACTTTAAGAGCTTCTGCTTTACGTTTTTTGCACTGCATAAGTGGTTGATAGTTTTTAATGCCAGTTTGAGTTTATCGTAAAGAAAAACCTTCCTGATGTACTGTGCATCACAATATGCTCATTTTTGTTCTATTAACCTTTCAGATGACTGGATGAGGTCTTGCTCAAGCACGGCAATAATCACAGGAATCGTCACTTTTTTTGTGACGGTGTTAATAATATGTGGAATTGTTTTATACAAAAAATCCTGTGGTAAGTACGCTCACTCGAGCCAAGTGAAGAAAGAAACTTTTTTCTAAATGACTTTAGTCATATTTCATTTTCTTTGACTTCAGATAAATCCTTACTTTAAAACAGAAGTCACAAGGTCTCAGTGGTCTCAAAATACAACAAAACGTCCAACTAAAAATGCCATAACTAAGAGAAGTAATTGTGCAGAACATTATGCTTGCAATAAGCTGAACATTTCTTAATTCAATCTATTATTTGGAACTTTGATTCTGGGAAAAGCAGGAAATTTTAAAAGAGGAGATGTGTAGCACTAAGCTGTCGCAGGTTCGATTTCCGGCCTGGTGACCTTTGTGACCTTCTCCTCCCTTCTCTCATTACCCACTTTCCTGTCAATTCACAGGAAAGTGAATTGACAGGAAATTCACTTCCTGTCAAGTTAGTTTTTTTTAAAGGTTTTATTGGTTCTAGTGGCCTTTATTGGCCACCTTTTTTAAAGGTTTTTAAAACCTTTAAAAAAACAAAACAAACAAAACAAGAAAGCTAAAAAATAAAGACTGGGGTGTAGGTTCAGTAATAGAACAATGCATCTACCGTAAATTCTACAGGGACTACAGGGCGCACCTAATTATAAGCCGCAGGTATCCGACTTTCTATGAGATGTTAATTATCTCCGGTTTTCAATAAATCTGCTATTAAGGACGCGGCCTTGCGTCTCCAACGCCGAACCATGGATTCGTTCGCGCTGAGTTTACGTGCAGCGGCTCCATTTCCCTCTTGCACTGCCAGAGCGATAGCCTTCAACTTAAAAGCGGCATCATGGAAACCCCTCACCATGTAGTTTCCATGATGAGGGGTTATGAGTTTGAAGAAATTTCTCTGTCCTGCCTGCTGCTAGCATGTGCTTAAATAAAAATGAGCGCTTTCTTACTTGATTTCCATTTTTGACTTCCCAACGATTCACTTCCTGCTAAAGAGCCCCCTGGTGGTTGAAGAAAAATCCGCAGAAAAGCCGCACCGGGCTATAAGCCGCATGGTTCAAAGCGTGGGGGAAAAGTAGCGGCTTACGGTACATATACATTAGAGGGATACAATGGGATAATGTAAACCAGTATGGTGCTGTGTCTAAATTCATTTAATACCTTTCATTTGTAATAAGTTTGAAAATTACATGTCATTTTCCTTCAACTTTAAAGTAGAACAATGCACCACTTTGTGTTGGTCAACAACATAAAAACCTAAAAGCACACATTGAAGTTTGTTGTGAAAGATTACAAAAAAAAGTCCAAATGGAAACATCAGAAAAGGAGCTGGATTTCAACACTAATAAAATAAGTTGCACATAAAAACATTTTCTTAGCAATGATATATTTGAAAAGTCATGTGTGAAGCAAGTGTTAACGGATATTTTTTTTCTTTCTGTAATTACACAGCAAGAGGAGAAGTTGTTCAAGAGAAAAAAAGGAATGGATACAGATACAGTGGTACCTCACAGGCAGAGCAGACCACAGATGACTCCAGAGCCTCACCAGAGGGCACAGGGCCAGTAGCCCTGCCATCCACTTACAACGCGTCCACAGGATACGACACGTCCAAGATGAAAATGTCTGAAATGACTGTTGTAAGACAAAACCAAACCCTTAGCTTACCGAGCAACAACAGACCTAGATCCATGTCTGCTTCCCCTTCCAATAGTATTCAAAATACCTTAAGCTACCGGTCAAATGCCAGTGAGAGCTCAGAGACACTGTTAAATGAACAAGAAAGCCTCAACAACTAAAATGTGTCAAGGAGCAACAGGCCTCGTTCTGTTGCTCCTTCAATTTAGCTCGAAATTATCGGACTAACTTAAAATGAGCTTGATCACTTCTATTCTCATGAAATTAGAATAGGAATTTTATCTCCAGATAAAATTTGCAGGATTATTTTTTTCGGGAGCCATCATTATGTGTTTCATTTTGTTGTTTGTTGTTTTTATTTTATTGTGTTTTGGTTATTTTGTGTCTTTTGGATATCTAAGATATCTTCCAGTTCCAGTGTTAAGTGTCCTTTACAAGATTTAAAGTTTTTAGATATTTGAGAGTGAAAACTTGCCTTGTTATGCCATTATCGGTAACCTCTAGGAAAATGGATTGTCTAGCAAAATTGACAGAGATAGGCCTCAAAGGATCAGGACAAAAGCCTACAAAACTGTCATTTAAAACCAAGTATTCCAAGACTTCCACTC
Source organism: Girardinus metallicus (assembly GCA_903067095.1). NCBI lineage: Eukaryota > Metazoa > Chordata > Actinopteri > Cyprinodontiformes > Poeciliidae > Girardinus > Girardinus metallicus. The sequence goes on along the minus strand of CAEGAE010018789.1, from coordinate 19,131 downwards.
AGCGGTTCCTCTTCTGTTTTCTTATCCTCAGGTTTCAGTCTTAAAAGTGCACATCGTTTTTAGAACATCTCTGGTCTCCTTGTACGAAAAAAGATATTGCAACTATCGCCATATCCAGTTCCAGTTAGCAATTGGGCTTGTTACTGAGCCAAAAACAAGTCTTAAATTATGTGGGAGTAAGATTAAAACCTTCATTCCATAATTCAGTGTTAGATTGTTTGAAAAAATGTGTATTTTTTTCAAACAATCAAGTCGGAAGTGCGTGCAAGAACAGGACCACTGTACAGTCACCCACTGCCTTTCCTGGAAATCGTTGCTTTTGGAACTTAGGCAGACTATTTGCTTTAACTTCTATCAAAGAAACTTGTTGCCAACTACCTTACTACATTATTTGATGCTTTTGGTTGGCACCTGATGGTGCTGCCTTCCTGGGCACTCATATCATCCCTCAATGCTTCAAAGGGAAAGCTACATATGCACTGGTGCTATTTATCGATTTTATTGTTGCTTTTAACAGCCTCCCAATTAATCTTTGTGCCAAACTCCTGAGGTTGGGTGTCAAGTCATCCGACTGCTAATAGATCCTTGACTTTTTTCTTTTACAAAACACAAGTGGTCTTGTGTTTTGTAAAAAGATTGCACGTCGCAGTGAGGATGATTATATTTTTGGACACCGCCACTGTAAGGTGTATGATCACCAGTAATAATGAAATAGCTCTTACAACAGAAGGTTCCTCACTAGTTGACTAGTTCACATAAAACAACTCAAGTCTCAGCATATACAAAACCAAGGAGACAGTTGCAAAAAAAAAACAAACAAACAAAAATATATAACGCACCCTCTGGTCAGTGTTGGAGTAAACGGTCTTATGTGTCTAGGAGGTCATGAACACAAGACCACTTGTGTTCATGACCTCTGATCCTCAGAGGTACGATCGTGTCAGCCATGTTGTCAAGAATTCACACCAAATTTGTGTCCTTTCTTCAATGTGTCAACATTTTACTGTTACTTCCAGTTTTTGATTTATGTGTTCTTATTCTTGTTTATCTTCTGATAGGTCAGGAGGAATTGTTTGTACGTTTTAACTTTTTATTTGGTATATGTTCTAGCTGCGTCAAGTTTCTGTAATGTATTGTGTTGCAACAAAGCAAAACAAGTTTTAGGAGTATTGACAATAAAGTACCACGTTGATTTGACTTGAATTCTTGGGTTTTACTTCTCTTGTCATTCTAGTCCATGTGCATCTGACTGATATTTATTAAATGTTTTTTTTTCCACGGGCCTGGGAATAAGATTGCTCTTTGCTTTCATCCATCCGTTGTCTGCTCCCAGTTGTCTTTGCAGGTTTGTGGGGGAGATGGTGCCTATCTCGGTTATTGGGCGAGAGGCAAGCTATGCTCTGGACAGGTCATCCATCTGTCCTTCACACAGGCATACACAGGACAAGCAACCATGCACACACATTCTCTAAGGGCAAATTTAGGGAGACCAATTACCATAATAGTCATGGTTTTACACTGTGGTAGAAAGCCACACATGCAAATTCCATGCAGAATGACCGAAGGCCGGTATCCTGATACAAGGCAATGGTACTGCTAACTGTGTCAAAGCCAGTCATCTGATAAAGTGGACATGATTTATTTAAAGAACAAATGTTTGTCTGCGTATTGTTATCAGTCTAGTGAGTGACACACAACTTGATGAAATTAAAGTATTTGTAGATTGTTTTGCATTTCTCTGAATTGCGTAAAACAACATCTAAGGTTTGAAACAGGCAGCCTGCCTCTAAAACAAGATATTTTATTTTGGTTTGATGTTTTGCGGTATTTCCTCCCTCTTTTCTGCTTTCTGCCCCACCACCATCACAACTGAACGACATGAACTTTGTGTTTAGTCATTTAAAAAAGAAGAAGAAAAAAAAACAGCTGTCAAACTAGACATAAAATCTTAAAATTAAAGATGAAATAATATCCTTGTTAGTCAGATTATACGGTACTGACTTGCTGAGCAGCTCAGGGTGCCGTTTGTGCATCAACCTCAAATGCAGACAGCAGTTTCGAGCGGAACTCCAGATGACGCACAATGGAGCTGGGCTGTTCTTTGTGAAAACGTTTCTAACTATTAAACTTTCTGCACAGCAAAGCTTGAAGTGACTGTAAATGGCTTAGACATTTTAAAAGATTTATTAATTTCGATTAAAATTAGAATGAAAACTATAATAATAATAATAATAATTCATAATAAATATCATTATAAAAATAATTTATACTAACAATAAAAAGTTATTGTTTACCAGGAAGTGTTCCTTTACTCCCTCCCCTTTCAAAGCGGAACTGGATGGAAAGACTCCAGTGCCTCGAGGTTTATTCGAGGACCATTTTTACTCCAGGAATAAAAATGGTCCAAGTTCACCGAGGTCATAGACGGCGTCTAGTTGAAAGTTTAAAGTTCACTTCAAGGACCTGTTGGACGGACAACGGAACATTTCTCCGTTTCTCCGCCGCTCAAGTCGGATTCCTCTCTGCCGTCGTCTGTGTCTTGTGCTTCTCTACAGGTATGGCCTGTTTAATCTGTTCATATATATATGTTTTTGCTTGTCGTTTGTGGCTTTTCTCTTGTTTGCGTGTCGCCTATCAGCGCAGTCCAAGTTGAAGTTAGAAACCAGCTTCATGCCAGTGACGTCATGCCGCGGTTTGCTGCTGTTTTCGCGTATTAATAATTGCAGCTAAATTCGACCAACTCGGCGAGTTCTTCGAGAAGAAACGTATCATTACACGTACAGAGCGAATTAAATCTGCTTCAAATACATTTGTAGTTATAACTTCATGTATGAACAGCCGCTTAACTTTTTTTTTTCGACCAAGCAGTTCTCGAATGTTCTTTTTCCTCAAAACTACGGACGTAGATGACCACTGAAAGAGGTCAAATAAGGTTACACACTTTCTTAACGTAGTCGCTTCCTCTTCTTCCCTCTCGATGCCAGTGTCGGCAGACGTTGCACCAAAGACAATAGTTGCTTACGAGAATGAAACAGTCACCCTGCCCTGCCGAACCAACCAAACAAGCGACCTCCTCACTGTGGAGTGGTCCAAGGCCGAGATAACCCCCAACATCACCCTCCTGCTCCGCCATGGCAGAGAGACTGTGGAGGAGAAGAACTCAGCCTTCCTCAATAGGACCAACCTCATACTGGACGAAGTGAAGCTCGGCAACATCTCTCAGGTCATCTCCAAGCTGAGGCTGTCCGATGGGGGCCGATACCTGTGCAGGACCATGGTGGGGAAGCAGCGGCAGGTTGAAGCAGCGCTGGACCTCATTGTGGGTAGGTCATCTCTGTGGCTGCTGGGCCAATCTTTACAGTGTGTATCCTGACATGTTTCCTTGCTAAGCTGGTTCTGTGTCATTTCAAGCTTCAAAATAATCATTTACACCCATTTTTTTTAATTTATTATTATTATTTTACACTAACACAAAGTGAGGTAGCTACTGTGAAGGACATATAGGAACACGCAAGTTAAGAGGAAGTTCAGTTCAATCTAACTTATTTGTGTAGAGCAGATTCAATGTATATTTTGTCTCGAGGCACTTTACAAATCAAACAAATCCAATTATATAAAGTAGTAAAAAATATCTTAAGCTCTCAACTTGTCTTCAACCAAATGGCACAAGTACAACTTCAAGCTTGATGGTATTGGAAAGTAGTGACGCACAGATTGCAGTTGCCTGGACGATCGCAGATTACCGATCTTTAAAAAGCCTGACCTGCTGATTCCTATTTTGGCTGATACCGATTTTTTTTTATTTTTTTTATTTTTTTTGTCTGAAATGTTGCAAAATAGCAAGAAAGTTGCTGAGTTGGCATCAATAACGAGGCTGCTATTACTGCGAATGTGCAGACAAGACCTGGGGTGTGGAACTGTCACCTCTCTAAATGGCAGAGCAAAAGAGGACAGCGGCAGATTTTTAGACTTTTGCGCTGAAGTAGATGAGATCGTCCTCGCACGCATACAAGTATCGGCCAATCACCGATCTCCCAAAGTCAAGGAAATCGGGACCTGTTTCCTATTGGAAAGGGTAAATCAGAGAAGCAGCCGAGCTCCAAACCTCCTGTTTAAAGAACCTGTTGACACACAGGGCGACTATATGTTGTTCATTTCACAAATCTTGACGTGTGGAAAGAGAAAGCCATTAGAAAATTAGCTTAAAGAGCCCATGTAGAGGACACAGTAGACATATGGGAGGAAGTGAACCTGTTAGAAGAAACCAAAATCAAGGGCACACGTTCAAAATACCATGTGTGATGCAAAACTAACACCACACATAACCTCTGCGGTCACCCTCCCCCCACTATGACACAGTGGGGGGAGGGTGTTGCGGCGAACTTGGTCAGAGTTGATGGTAAAGAGAATCGAGCTGCAGTCGATTTTGGCATGTAGTGGAGATTGGCCTACTAGCTAGATAACATCCAGAGCATGTAGCAAGACCAAAGGAAGGAAGAAGGAACATGTAGGAGTCAAAGAAACAGAGTGTCTAATAAGTGTGAGTGCAATCCAGGATATCCTCTGTGGTCTTCTTTTTTTAACCTAGCTGTGGTATAATTTCTCTGATCTCTGAATTTTCTCTGTAGAAACAGAAAGTTTGAAACACAGGGTCTTAATGTAATCCCTCTGAAAAACTGCAATTGAATAAAATATGACAAAGATGCACAGAAAAAAAACAAACAAACGAGAAAGAAAAAAAAAAAAAATCAGTTTGAATCTCACAACCAGTCTGGGGAAACTGCATTTTGACCGGAATCCGCCTTTTGGGGACTCTAGTCTCTAAACTAGACTCTAGTTTTTAGATAAAAGCATATAAATGTGTTCTAAATACACAGCCAAAGCCCAGACTTGTAGCCAATGCAGTGGTAAGACTTAAAGGTAATGTTCTTAATCCAACGTGACTCAGTTTAAGCTATTTTGCAAAACGGAAAACCAGAAAAGGGATTCTCTAATTGTAAAAAGCTGGTGCAGACTTTCCCCAATGACTTACAGCTGTAACCACAGCTGTAACCACACCATAAAACAATGGCCATAATTGTTTTATGGTGTGGTTACAGTGTGTAAAACCAGAACTAGTTTATCAGATTAAATACTAACAAAAATATGGTGTTATTTGTGAGGGGGTGGGGGGGGAGTGAAATGGGTATAAAACTTTTGCAAGGCCTTCAGCCGGATAAGGCTATCTTACATTATGAGGCCAGCTTGGGGACTTCTTTGGTGATCATAAATGGTTTACTTTAAATATGCAGCTTTAGATATTTACTACTAAAGCAAACAATGTGTTTAAATTCAGTTGTCATCAAAATGGCAAATGACGGCTCGTGTACAGTACTGAGTAAGCTACAATATTTCTACCGGCCTGCATTTGAAACCGGTACTAAAACCTGCATTAGGAATGACAAGTTTTAGTTTCAGCAGGGGAATTACTTGGCAACACACAGTTGTGAAAGCAATCTTCGAAGTCACTCTTTGTTCTATAAACAGATGCAATGTCGGCTGTACGAAGGAAGAAGACTCAGTCAGAACGCGAGACTGTTCTTGTCATGTTTTCTGAGGCTGTTTTTAGCTGCAGGAAAAGTTTGTTTTAATATCCTTTGTAGGAGCCAATTTTCCTTTCCTACGTTATTGCCACCAGGGGGCGTATTTTATTTTTGAGTTCTGAGCGTCTGATGGGGGATGGGTTATTTAAGGTCAAGCATGATTCTGTTCAGGCGTGGTTAATGAGTCGGAGGCAAACAGTTTTGTACTGTGCTTGGTTTTGGATTAGTGTGAATGTGTGTGGATCTAAATGGAAATGGCAAACAATGGACATTATTCTGATAATAAAGGACTTTATTATAAGTCAGACAGAAGATCGGCATCATAAATCTTAACTGAGCACACGTAAATCCATCGCCTTTCAGGGACGACCACCAGTAGCCTAAAATATAGGATTTTAGCCGCAACACCCTTGTAAGTTGTACTTGTGCCATACGATGGGCAGTCATTTCGATCTCGCAAAATTCAAACAGCATGTCGTGTCTACCAATATCAAATGTGGTTTAAACGGTTTACTTTATTCAGGGTTTTCTTTATTATCATTACACCTTTTTTCTTTTCTGCAGGTGCTGCGTCTGAGCCGAAGCTCACCTTTGTTCGCTCTGGTGCCAACCGGGGGTTGACACTGGAGTGTAGCGCCGAGCGTTGGTTCCCAGAGCCGGAGATAACGTTCTATGACGGGAAAGGCAATGAGATTGAAGCCGAACACCCGCGGACCGATCTGGACCCAGCTGGGGGTTTTAATGTTAAAAGGAGAGCGCCTTTGCAGATTGCCACCAACAAGTACAACTTCTAACTTTCTTCAAATCATCCAAGAGGGATTGTTTTACACAAAAAGCCTTGTGGGATGTTACTTGCGTTTTGATGTTTTTTTTTAATTGGTTGAGTATAAAGTAAAACTTAACTCTCTTATTGTTTCATCGCAGCGTGACCTGCCATGTTCACCAGCAGCTGTTGGAGAAGACACGACGTGCAAATATTTATATTCCAGGTACAGTAATGTGTTGAATATGTATTTATGAGCCAGTGGTGTGAATTAGGGGAAAACCTTTACAGTTCTGACAGGGACAGTTTGATACGCTCATGAGTTTTAATATATTTGTATGTGAACCAATTTGACATATTCTGGGCTTTTCGGGTCCACTCAGAAGTGGTATAAACTTCCTCTCTAAGGAAAAAATAGCCAACAATAAATGCCTTTACTATTAAATCAAAATCGTAAATCATGCCGTTAAGCTTATGAAGAGTTTTTTTGATAATGGTTCAAGAAAATCAGACCTTTATCAATTTCAAAATAACTACCTTGTTTAGGCGATTGAATGCATTCGGTTTTGTTTAAATCTGATGTCTTAAGGATTATATGGTTGCGTTTTAAGCTGTCTGCTTATGTTTTCGTCAACATATTTCATTAGAAAATCACCACAGACGGTGTGCTTTGCTATATTTAATTAGTCAAATGTGCCAAACCGAGACCTAACATGTGGACACATCATATTGTTCTGGAGTCTAGATTTGTCTTCACATCATTTCCCATCAATTCTCAACTGATCAAAACTTAATTTGGGCCACGAACAATCAATGTGTTCTGAATCACTAAAATGGACCATAAAGTCAGTATTGGCTTGTAGTCGTTATGTCCTTGCAATCACAGTAGGCGTAAATATGTAGTTGTATTTTTTATCTTGCATGATAAACAAAATGTCGCTGCTGGTTTGTGAAATTTTAATAGAACACAAAATAAATCACACGTGTATGAGAATCAAGATTGCAGTTTTCGTTTGGTCGTTCCTCACGTCTCATGCTTGTTTCATCTTGTAACGTAAAGCACTAAGTAGAAAAGTCATCAGTTTGGAATGTTTTTTTTTTTTTGTCCTGCTTGAGCGAAAAGCCTTTAAAGATATTTTTATCACCTGCCATAATTGATTTCCTATTATTTCAGATGACTGCATGAGATCCTGCACCAACAGCATCGTGTGGAGTGTCCTGGCAACCGCAGCTGCGACCGCAGCATCATGTGTGGTCGCTTATTTTCTGTGGAAGAAATGTGGACGCACTTGTAAGTCTGCAACTTTTTATTTCCTCTACCGGAACAGACGAAAACTTTCTGCAGCAGCTCCTGTTTAGATATGGAAAGTCATTACATTAGTAGGGACGTAATGACTTTTCAAGACTGAATATCCATTTGCCTTGTGTGAGTTATCATACAAAAGAAATCCACACTGGAATTGTTGGCAATCTTGGCTAATGGAAGTACTTAGTGTTTCCGATACTGATGGTAGATTGTTAGATCATGACCTATTACTATTAAAGTCATGAAAGGTTTATGACCAGACACATTAGTCAATTAAGAAGTCTCTAATTATCTTAAATTACCATTCAGGGTAGTTAAAATGTAGTTGTCTAGTTAAAATTCTTTTTCTTTTTTTTTAGATATCTGGAATGTAATTACAGATTGTGAGATAAAACTGATTTTATGCCTGCCATACACGAGTTAGGGGTCTCATTAGCATGATGCCTGAAAAGAGAAGAAAATATATACATATAAAGAGAAAAATAGCCTTGTAGCGCAAACTTCAGACCGGCCCACTGGGAATTGTCCCGATATTCCCGATTAGTCAGTTTGGGCATGTCTTTGGAAGATTGTGTAGATAGTGAGAAAACATTCTAGCAGTACCTGAGAGTGAATCATCTGAGTAGGATAACCTGGACAGAAGCAGAGGCAAACCTGTTTGGTAAGTACTAACAGTGCACCCACTATTAGTACTTACCAAGTGGATAAGTACTTACACTGGTAAAGGTAAGTACTGGTAAAGGTACCTTTACACTGGTAAAGGTAGTCATACCTTTACACTGAAATATATAGAGATGGAGATAGCAATGTGATACCTGAAGTTTCTAAAGAATAGTACAATAATTCAGTAAAATAGTACTTGGGAAGAAAAACCTAGTTAAACAGGCAGCAAATTATAGGAGTAAAAGTGCAATATTCTAATACAAAAGGCAAAAGTGGTTGATTGCAGCCATCTATGAGCTTTTCTCTTAAACTTATAAGTGTTACCTGTTTTCCTTTTTTTACACAGACTGCAGGCAGAAATCACCTCAACCACTACAGCTGCCCAGTACCAGTACCAGTACCAGTACGAAAAATTCCATCAACCTTCAGTTACAAGCAGAAATCCAACGGCTACAAGGAGAAATTGACGGACTAAAAGAAGAAATCAAAGGGCTGCAAGGGCTGAAGTCACACATTTCTGAAAAAGATGAGATCATTGCCAAACAAAAAGCAGAACTGGGAGAACTTAAATCCAAATACAGTGCTGCTCAACAGCAAAACCATCCTACAACCAACTCCTCATCCTCACTTAATGCCTCTCACCAAGTTCACCAAACCCTTGATCATAGCAACACACCACCAGCAGCCACATCGGCAAGCCACAATCCAAAACCTGGCAACGTGTCCAAGGTAAAACACCCCAAACCAGCTGGTTCAGTACAAGCCCGGCTCCCTGCTCCTCCTAAAAAGGACAGACCCAAAAGCACTCCTGATCTTTTTACAAACAACGGTTCTACCTTCTCCAGTTCTTCCTCAGCTTCCACTTCGAAGGAAATCAAAATTGCCCGCTCTGTGAGTTTTTCCGGTTCTCGTGCTGGTGCTGCCAGGCCTTCCCGTAGGTACACCCTGGCTAACCCCTTCAGCGTTCTGGCAGATCTAACTGAAGAGTCAGAGTCTCTGATCCATTAGCATGGGATACTGAGACAAATTTACGTGAAATCAACATAATGCTTGGTGCAGATATAGCATTAACGTGATTAGATGCACATAAGGTCACAATATAAAAAAACAGGACAGACCAGTTCCAAAATGGTACTTCAAGGTTTTCTTTCTTTCAAAGTAGCGTTCTCTGAAGTCACTTAGCTAGTCGGTATCTGACATTACGGCAGATACCTGAACAGACATCAGGAACACATCTGGTCAGTAAAGCTCTAAGACCAAAGTTGAATTTACCGTCTTTTAAAACTCATTGTTTTCTCCTCTTTGTTTGTCTTTCTACTCATTTTTTATGACACTGAATCGCTTTTCCATTCCGTTCAGGTTGGGAGCAGTTCATTTTTAAACTTCAGGTTGTCGATCGATACATATTTTCCTGCATATTCTCAAACGTCTTCTGCCTTCAAAGTAGGAAAACATCTCAGTCTTTGTCAAGCTGGAACTAGTTTTGCTCAGAAACAATTTAGAAGCAAATAGTGTTTATTAGATGCCCGTCATAATTTTTATGATGACAAATGGGTACAATTCTGGTATTAGGAAATAAATGGTGCCGACTGTTTTCTGGTGCTGCAGTAACAGCCTTTAAAGAACGTGCTAAATTTTATGAGCTGATCCTACTTATGGGGACAGTTTTTATTGATATATATATTTTAACACTGCTTGTCGTGGGTGGTTCAGAGTATTTGTGAGTTTAAGTGTAATAGCCAGCTTTAACTTTTAAACTTTAAGGTTTGACTGCTTAGTGAGAATTTTGGTTTATTACAACTGTTTACCGCTGTTAAGAAAATGCAGCGAAAGGTAAAGGAGACACATTTTGTAAGCTTTAACTGTAAAGTACGACAGTGTTCAAAACGAGAGTTTAAATATTGTCTACGTATCTGACGACACTTTATTTTCAAAGATGCCTTTATTATTCTTGGTACGAGTAAAGCATATTTTCTGTGAATGTAATGTGAGAACCTTCTACTGTTATTCACTACTTTTTGTAGTGCAAAGGTCCTATTGAATAAGATCTTTGATTTGAAATTTTTTTTGAAGTAGTAATAGATTTTATTGTGATGTATTTGCTGTTTATGAGCTTTCTTAAGATTTGTAAATTTGACTTTTTACATTTTTTTTACTATTTTTACTGTGATAAAGTACGACAATTATTTTTATGAATGTTCATAGACTTATAACGACAATTCTTTGCCTCAGGTTTTTAAATACAGCTCTCTGTGAAAACAACTTTAAAACATAGACAGACAGCTCCCCCTGGTGTCCGTTGTGAGAAACACTGAATCCCTTTAGTGGTTTGGGGAAACGTGAGACGTTTAAGGCTTTAGAAACTGTTTCTGTTTGGTATTCTGTGAATATGAAATGTGTTTTTTAACAGTCAAATAGATAGTAAATGGAAACTTAAGGACATTTGAGAAACTCTGTAAAATTAAAGCTGAAAAAAAAAATTATTAAATGAGCATCAGCCTTGGTATTTTTCTTACTATTTCTTGAGAAGGCTTTTTTTTTTTAAAAAATTGCTGTTAAAAAAAAACATGAAAAAAATCTGAGCAAGATGTAAAAATGATTGAAAGGTGATTGATGACTAAAAGGTGTCGATATAAAATGTCACTGGTGACTTAATGAAAATGCAAAATTGTCAGGTTTGAGTGTTTTGGTCCTTAACTACAATGACAGTCAGAACCAGATTTATTTGATTGTCCAATTTTTCCAAGTCCCCCACCCCAACTTACAAAGAATGGAGAGGTCTGCAATTTTCTTCGTAGATGCTCCTCAACTGTAAGAGACTGAATCTAAATAATTATACTAATAAAAAAACCTTCCAAGAATCACTATGAATGATGTTTATGTAATAAATTTGCTTTGCATTGCATGAAACAAGTATTAGATCACCTACAAACCATCAAGAAGTCTGGCTCTCACAGACCTGTTAGTTTATCAAATGAGATTAGAATGACTGGAAGTATTCATAAAGCAAACAGAATTTCTGACAAATGTCACTGACTAGTGCAGACATGTTTCACCATGCTAGTCCCATTAAAGTGTTTCCTGAATCATGCAGTAACATCAATATTACTTTTCTCCACAGAAACTCTTTGCAGTTTAACTTCTCACTATAACATCAAAAGACTTTTTCTAATAACTGAAGACATGTGAAGAGTAAAACCCACTGTAAAGAAAGCATTTTGTTATCTTAAAAAACTTTATGCTCACAAACAGCCGCAGTCTTCCGCTGGCCTGGCTGTTTATTCCCTCCTGGGCTGCGTGAAGCTCAGTCTCAGTTGTGCCATTAGATCCAAATTTTCATTTTCTTTTTTCATATTTCTGAGATAAAATGTGTTTCCAAGGAAGAGATATACGTCTGATGATGAATATCTGCTTATTTGTGTTGCCAATAAGCAGCCATAACTTTACTCAACATATTCCCATTCAACACGGCCTTTTTTGTTAAAAGAAAGAAAAATATCTATCCTCAGTCCAACAAAAAAATATTAATATCGTCATAATTCATATTTGGAAATGCTTCACCTTTTTCTTGGTACGGACACAAAAGCCTTTAAAAAATAAAAATAAAAAATTTCTAGAGGTATATTTTAAAATGATCTCTATCTTCAATTTCAACATCTTATCCTCCGAGTTCCACATCTGCACAATCCACCAATACTATAGTTTCTAGACCAACTCTAGATTCTTCCAGTACATTTGAACCATCTAGCACCAGCACAAAAGCTCAACCAACTTCAGATTCTCCAAATTCCACATCCTCACAGTCTAGCACCACCAGAGTTTTTAGCTCAACACCAGATACTCCCAGTATTGCTCCCACTACCATTACAATTTCTAGCCCAACACCGTATCTATACCCTCTAGCACCGGCACAACTTCTAGCTGAACACCGGATCCTCCCAGTACCACACCTGTGTCGTCTAACACCACTACTGTTTCTAGCTCAACACAGTATCCTTTTGGTACCACATCTGAACCCTCTAGCACCAGCACACCTTCTAGAATCTAGATCAACATCAGATGCTCCCAGCACCATATCTGTACCTTCCACCACCAGCACAGTTTCTAACTCAATACCATATCTCCCCAATGCACCGTCTAGCAACACTATAGTTTGTAGCTCGCCTTCTACCACCACACCTTGTAACCCAACACTGGATGATCCCAGTAGCACATGTGTGCCTTATATCCAAATGTTGCACCATTTCCATAATGTCCTTGGCTATTATCAAATGCTATACCTGTACAGCTATTGAAACTCTCATATAATTTCTTCCATAATTTGTATTTGGCAGTACAATTAGGAAAATAATTGTCCTTTAAATTATTTTATGGGGCTAGGATTTCTGACAGTAGAACCATTAATCAGTCCACGAGATATTTCTGTGTGAAGGATTCTCTCTACTGGATTTTAGGCCAAACAATGGCAAAAAATAGCTGAAGCAGTTAGTCACCATTTTCATTATTCTTTTTCACTGTAAAATATGTATTGCAAGCTTGCTGTTGTTTTCAGCTACTTTTAATAATGCCACAAAAGTCCAAATATATTTAATGGGAATTTTTAACATTCAATAGATCACTGTAGTATTACTTTTTTTTAACTGTATTTGTCAACGTAGTTGGTTAATTTGACATCTTTCTTGATTTGTTTTCTGCCCTTTTAGTTTTCTGGTTCATAAATTCTTTCCAGTCCGCTTTTTGAAATCATTTTGTAATCTCTTTGTGTTCCAAGGAAGAACTTTACATTTTGCGTGTTATTAACTTTCATTTTCTGGTAGAGTTTCTGTTATGTAAACTCATCATATGTTTCATTCATGTAATTATTGCTTTCTATTGCATCCCAAATTTGCACAGCCATTGTCTTAATCTGTAAAATGTTGACAGATAAAAACTGAGGCCTGCTCTAACTGGGTCCAGAAAAAGTCATTCTTATGAGGCTGCTTATTTTGGGTACAAATTGATGCGGTGACGATATCTCTTATTGTGTGGTTAGCACTTTTAACTTCCTCATAAACTCCAGAGTAACTTCAAGGATATTTTTCCTTTCATGAGTATTTTTTCCCACACTTAGCTCAATTGTTTGTTGCATATCTGTGAGCCAAATGACAAATAACATAAATTCAGATTTTAGAAACAATTTTAGTAACTTACCACTGAAATGGCTCAAGACTTATTGACATGTTGCCAACATGCCTTTTTTTTTGCTTTTCAAGAAAAACGTATTTTTATTCATCATAATGCCACATTCAAATGCTCCTGTAAGCAATAGAAATCCTACTTGACATTGACAAAAAAATTTCGGTTACAGGAAGTACATTGTTTTGATAATAAAAATTGTAAAAAAATTTCTTATGTCTGACTGGGAAGAAGAAAAGGACTCAGAATGTGACGGGATAACTTAATACATGATGTTTTGTGAGATTTAAGTCAAAACATTTCTTTTTTCGTTCTGATTTTAAAGCAAAACGCTAATGATAAATGTTTCACATCATTTTGGATATGCAAAGGAGTTTCACACACAAGACTAATTTTTACATTAGCCAACCCCCCACACAATACTTACTACATAAAATACATAAAAATCCAACAAAGAATATGATTGATCATATCAGGTGGGTTCCTTTCAGCAGCTTCCTGGTTTGATTGTTGAGTACAGCGTTGGTTCTGAAGTCATCTCTGCAGATAAAAGTTTTATTTCAGTTATTCATCAATTTACAAGGACAAGTCTGTGTGTGTCTTCCATTTAACCATTTTATAGTCTATCTATTACCACACCTATGTAAGCAATACATCATTGAATACAGTTAAAATGTCAATTAATGTAAATGTGACCACAAGTACGCAGATATATCAGCATTTAATTCATCTTTAATGTCGTTGTCTTTCCAGCTGTGATTAACACAAGCACATTGAAAGTGAAGACTTATGGAAGCCTCTTATCGTCCTGTTTGCTTTCTGTGAAACACACTGAAATATATAAAAAACTAAAACTCGGAGTGTAATTTTTGCTTAACCAATAGATAACAATTAGAAAACCCACAGGAAATGAAATTCAAAGTCAGCAAACTAACAAAAAAAAACAAACATCCAAATTGAATTTACGATGGCTATGTTAAAGAATTTAATAAAAAAAATAAAAAAAAAACACTAAAGTGCTGTGTTGGAGCCTCTACAACATGAAACGAATGTAAAAACATATGACTTACTGTTTGAGCGTCCTACCTGAACTGTTGCTGTTCATATTTGAGTCCATGTGTTTGCCTGTTTACCTGCGTTCGTCTTCGGCAGCTCTTTGTGCGGGAAGGTGACGTCGGTGTAGGAAACGTCATCATCCACTTTTGCTACAGAGCAGAATTTTCCATGTCAATTAAACAGCAGCTGGTTTACAATATATATACATTTCATCAAATCAACTGAGAGTTATTGTAAGAGGGAAAGGATAAATATTATACACAGTGTTTCATTTGTGCTTTATTGGTATTATTTAGATTTTATACATTTTCTTAGAGGAACGGATGGAATTGATCCCCTCGGTTGGTGATTTCTCTCCATGTTGGCAAGCACTCAAAAAACCACATACGTACTTTTTGGCAAATTTTTTTTTTCTTATTATTTCTCTTATATTTTTTGCTAAGTGTAATCTGCATTAAAAAAATCACTTGATTTATAAGAAATGGGGCTGACCTCTGACATTCCTCCATAGATGTAGCAGCACCCCACAGACAAACAAGAGGCAGGTGGCAACAACAGGAAGTAACACGTATATGGGATGAAAGTGAAAGGAGTCTAGCTCGCGTCCTTCGGCGACATACAAGTGAGGGGAAAAAAACAGTTTGGAGGTTAGAAAGAAGCCAAGAATGAGTGGATGACACCCACCAACGCATTCATCAGAAATTTACTGAAATTCATCGCAATATTTCCATCCCACCTCTGACTGACAGCCAGCTCTCTGGGGATCCCCCTGCTCCAGTGATGTTACATTTGTAGAGACCTTCATCAGACTCGGAAACATCTCGGATAGTAATGCTCCCGGTTGAGCTGCTTCCGATCAGGAGACCGTTTTTATAAAACTTCGTAAAGTTGGCGGAGGAAGAGGAATTTTTATGGACGCAACGCAGGACCACTGCTTCCCCCTCGGCTACGGGAAGGACAGGACTCTGCAGGATCACAGCGCCTTCTGGTCCACAGACAGGGATAAATAATACATTGCACTTTACAATTAAAGGTGACTAAGGCTCCCTCAAAATAAATAGTCCTGATAAAATGATCTCTGGATAAAATAATAATTCCCAACAAATCTACCCACATAGCAGTGTTATTTTATTTTTGTCGTTCACACATGTTGAATATTCTGCCTACACAGCAGTAGGACCATTTGTAGGTTCCATCAAAACTCAGAACAGCCATTTTATAGATAAATTTTTTTCTGCTGAAAATAGTATTTGTGCCAATTTATTGATGTGCAGGACATACGTACATTTAATCCATAAAGCCATGTAATTCATCGTCATTTGACGGCAGCAGAAATGTAAGGAAAATTTCATAAGTGGTGCTGTTTTACATATACTTAATATTGAAATAATAATAAAAAAAAACATTTGGCGTATGTAGGTGAAAAAAAATATATATGGATGAATTTATTTCAATCAATTTATATTGAAGCCTCTGCAAACAAAAAAAAAACACACCAAAAAATCACTAAAAATATCTAAATATCCAATATCTAAATACCACTTAAAATAGATATTTTGAATATTTTTTTTATATCATGAAGTATTCAGCAAATAATGTTCAGTGATTCTTCTGCTTTAAATCAGTTTTGTTGGACCAAAACTTCAGTAATGTGCCCTGAATTTGTCAACAGAAAAAAAAGGGATAATTGACTTTTTGTGCATGTTTACCTTAAGTTAGCCTCAGACATTCCTCAAACCGTGGCTCACAAAATCTGATAAAAAGATGAATCTGAGGGGTCGGTCCTGCCAGTTTCATAAAAATGTCTTCAACAAACCAAACGGTAGTTTTCCTGCACTCACCTGTCACAGTAACATTAATGACCTCGCTGCATGCTCCGGTTCTAGACTCACACCAGTACCGCCCGCTGTCAAACAGATAAACGGCATCTATTACACGATGTGACCCATTTCTCTTTCCCCAGTCTCCTGTTTTGTTGCTGGCCGTGTTTCTCTTCACTGTCCAGTCGGAAGAGTTTTCACTGTCCACACAGCTCAGCGTTACTGAATCATGCAGAAAGAACTGAGCTCTGTTTGGAAGGATTCTCACGACAGCTGAAACAGAAAGAAGGAGAGTTACTGTCTGAGTTTAACTAGGCTTTAGTAGCTTTTAGAACGGTTTCAGCTCAGTTACAACAGGTTCTGCTAGGCTCTTACACTCTTCAAGTGTTCATCTTTTGCCTTTTCACCAGCTTCCCATAGGGTTAGGGTTAGAGTTAGCCCTTTTATGTGTTTCAAATTCTCCTATCTTAATACCTGTACTTTTGTTTTCCATTGTTCTTGGTGAGTTTTTGATCCCCCAGCCAGCACACCTAGGTGGGCCCCATATGGGAAAAAAGAGGGCAGACCATATGGGTCTCAAATGGTTTGTCCGCAGTTTCCATGGTGGCCCCACATGGGTTTGCCCATGTAGGGTCACAGCCTACATGAGCCCTACATGGGTTTGCCCATCTAGGGCCCATGTAGGGTTAGGGTTTTTTTTTTAAAGTCTTTTTTAGCAATATAATTCTAATACTTGTAATATTTTCAAATTATTATAAGCAAAACAAGATTTAATAAAGTTCAAAATGGATTAATCGAAGCTGTTTTTCTATGCAACGGTGTCCATGTCATAACCCGTAGACGGTTGCTTACATTATGTAACGGATGTTTCATTTCTAGTTTATAAGGCGAGATTTGTGGTGGGATGGTGTTAAGTCTTCACCCACACCGCAGTTGGCGGTGTGGGTGACTGAGCCAAAGTGAGGAAATGTGTTTATTAGTGCACACTGGCCATGTCATAACCCTAAACAACACGGGTCAGTGATAATTGTAGAGGTTTGAAGGACAGATGGTCAAACAACTGGTTGAGTGACATCTGTCATTATGATTTTCACTTGTAGCATCACAAATAAATACAATGAAACAAAGCATGTGGATTCTCCCTAACAGAACCTGGACAGGTCTATTTTTTTAGCAAATCACATAAAACACAAAAACACATAGAAACAGAAACCTGACATCACACATAAAGTTCTGTTTTCTAGACCTTCACCTCTTGTAAAAAAAGCATTTAAAGTAAAGTCAGTAACACATTTAGAACTCACCAACAGCAGCGCAAAGTGCTGTGAAGTTCATGCTTCCTCCCTGCTGGTCGACAGCAGACTAAGCCTGGTCTGAAGAGGCGTCACTAGCAACATCACGCTAGTACAGGATGTGAACTCTCTCTCTTTTTTTTTTTTTTTTTTTCTTCAAAAATCTTTTTCTTTCTTGTGAAACAACAATTGGATATACCAGTTAGACCAACCTTTGTTGTCAACTTAGCAAGACTGTGAGGAGTTCTATCTAACTGGAACAATGCCTTCTGCATTTTTACTTGCTAGGATGGTGTGAAAGGGTTAAAAGTAAGAGCTACTGAATGTTTCAGGGAGGGGTTTCTGTCATTAAAAATGAATATGTAACAAAAATCAAGAAATGATGCCTGAAGTTTCTTTGGGTAAGTCGTCTGGTCAAAACCTGTGTGTGCCTGTATGCAAGTTCATGAAAATGCCTTCTAGGTTACAACACTTTATTTTCTGTGTCTGTAAGGGCAACAGACGTTTATTTGTTATTTTTGTCTAAAAGCAGAAAATAGTTCAAGGTTTAGCTACACATTTTTTTTATTGGTATGCAGCTTTACAGACGTACAAATTAGAAAGATAAATTAGATTTTAGTCGATAGTTTCACAGACAATAATTCAAAGCCATTCTTTGGAGAAAATGTAAGACATTACATATTTGCAAAACCACAGGGTTTGTGTGGATATTGCGGTGTTATGGAAGCAGCTATGGAGAAGAGAAAATGTACTGCTAATACAGAGAAACATGCTGCTTCACAGCAATTGAAACGATGCTACACCACAGTGCAAAAAGCAGCATGATCTTAAAAATTAAGGTGGCATTCATTTGTTGCCTCATTAAGAATCTTATGAGTCTGTGGTACAAATTGTATCAGTCAGATTGACAATGCTAAATGTGCGTGTAATTGAAATGAGTGTCTGCCAACTGTATGACAAAAGGGTGATAACTTGATTTTAATTGTGATTCAGACAAATGAAGGCGTTGTTTAGTTCTGTCCCTGCCTTCTGACTGGTTTAAATAGCAATAACTGGTTTTCTTATGTAACATTTGTGTGCACATACTTTTATTGAAGTCCAGCAGCTGTGTTTTGGTTGAAATAGAAGAAGACAAATTGAACAGTAAATTGTGACAGGGATCTGGAGTGGTCTCTGTGGGGTTAACCTCTTCGGCACCAGATCTTGTAGGAGCAAGTGCTGGGGACCCAAATTTGGATCCTCTGGTTATGGAGAGGTTAAAGCTTTTTTTCTTTTTTCTCTGATGTCCACTGAGCACCACAATACATTAAAGATCTGCTGTTGTTGTACCAACCATCTAGACCCCTCAGGTCTTCTGGTTCTGGTCTTCTCTGCATCCCCAGAACCAGAACCAAACAAGGAGAAGCAGCATTCAGCTTCTATGCACCACAAATCTGGAACAAACTTCCAGAAAACTGTAAAACAGCTGAAACAC
>CAEGAE010018773.1:0-41994 GCA_903067095.1 Girardinus metallicus | reverse complement strand
TTTACATTAAAAGTTAAAAACAAAACAACAAGCTTTGGTGCTAACAGTGGATGTAAATAACAATATACACAACAAAAACAAAGGCACACACCCCCCCCCCCCCCCCCCAAAAAAAAAAAAAAAACGTAGAACCCCTGTCTGTTTCACCAGACTATTTTTAAAGACCCTTTAATCACAGTATCTAGATTCAGTCAGATCAACGTCTGAATCTAGATAAACTGGTCAGGAGCTAAATAAAACTCAAACATGGATTGTTTCTATGGAGTGCACAGCAGAGAGAGGTCCAGGTAAGATTCATTATTCTGTATTGATTCTCTCTGATGTCTCAAAGCCAAGGAGAAGATGAAGATAAACGAGAGGAGGATATGTTACGGAGGCAGAGAGTGAGACTTGAGCAGTGGAAAAAGGAGCTGGTTTTAAAGTGCATATTTCCCACATTCTCTTTAGTCAGTGGTTTCTATCGGCGTCAGCGTGGACAGAAGTTTATAAAATTTTGAGTGACTTATTGTAAAAACCAGGAAGAGTCCTTTGAGGAGTGGCAAAGAAGTTCTCAGGGTGTTTGTTTCTGCAGTCAAAAAACGACTAAAGGCCACGACTTTGGGCAAACTTGTTCTTTCGCGTAGGCAATTTCCAAACATCCTCTATCGCACCAGAACTATTAATAATTTGAAGCAGGCAGCTCACACACACACACACACACCCTCCAGGGAGACCTGCGGCAACAATAGATTTCCCCTCTGTCTTGTCTCCAGAGTTTGGATTCCACTTGCAAATGTTACCATCTATTTTCTTTGAATCGTTAGGAGTTTAAAACTGTATAAAACCCCATCTTTTTTATATATATAAAAAAAATCAAACTGCAGTAAAATTTGACATATTTTTGTTGTCATTTTAAATCTTCCACTTGAGTAAACAAGAGGGTTCTCTCATAAGGGTTGCATCTGGTTGACCTGTGGCCAGTTTCAGTGTTCAAAACCAATAGTCATCAGCCTCCTCTTCCCTAAGGAATATCAATAAGAAGGGAGAAAAGCGATGGGCAACTATATGGTAGATTAGCTTAGCTTATCAGGTCGGACAGAAACAAAAGTGTGGACTATGCAGGGGTAACGACAATAATCGATTTTGTGTGATGAGATAAAATGTACTGTACTCAAAGTTCTTAATGAAAATATCCTGTCCAGAATACTTTAGGATTTTATAAGCAATGCAAAGTAGCACAGTCTGTTTTCAAAGGTCTTCTAAAACTACATAAGTTATAGGTAAAAAAAATAAATATTGTTGCTGCACTTTTTATTATTCACCAGGACTAGGTGGGAAAGATGAAGCCTTCCCTGCTGCGAACTGCAGCTGCAGGTGATGAAACGACCATGAAACAGTTTTAAAGGAGATGCAAACTCAAAGACTGAAAGTCCTCGAAGCCAATCTGATTCCCATCTGTGGTTTATGATTTGTGATTAAAGTGTTTTCCTAGCAACAGTCTTTGTATCATCATCCTGCTATGTTGCCCAAGTGTTGATGAACTTAATTTTACAAACTGATAGCTGGAAGTTAATGTTCAGGATTTTATCATAGACGGAGGAATTCCAGCTTCTGTCAATTACAGCAAGTCATCCAGGTCCTCAAGTGGCTAAGCTCCAGATAATCATACTACCACCAACCATCAGAAGTAATGTGATGCAACCTTCTGTTACACTGTTGCTTTATGAATTTATTAAATATTTTCTGAAAGTCTTCATATTTTATAAGACATATGATATAGGTCTTTGTTGGGTTTGTTTTTTGGTCGGCAGTCATTTTAGCCTCAAAACTCGACATGGAAGCTATTTTTACCCAATGCGTTTTATTATTATTGAATTATGAACACCAAAAGAGGCAGGTGATGGTTAAGGTTGGTTTTGGTGGTTTTCTCCCACCCCTCAGTAAATGAAATGATCATTTGAAAACTACATTTTGTATTTACCTGGATTATCGGCGTAAATATGAAATAGAATATGTTGAATTGATTGATTTATTTATATAATCTGAAACGGCAAGGTGCAACAGAACAAATTTGAAACTGATGTATATCTGTATGTAGGTTTAATGAGATGAGGGAGCAAAAACATGTTATTACAGGGAACAAACTGAAAGAGGGAGTAAGTTTTTGTTAAATTTGCACAGCTCAAATGTAAGAGTATGTAAATTCAACTTCAAAGGTCACAGCTCTCAGTCATACTAAGTTTCCCCATATTATGGAGCTATTTTACCTGATTAGTGCTACTTTGAGTGTCTAATAAAGATTTAGTTATAGAGAGAGCTTAATTGGTTAACCTGGTGGTGAACCTGCACTGTTGGTTCATATTATTCACTTTTAGCTCTAAATCTTCCTAATGGCTCACATGGATTATATATATATATATATATATATGTGTGTGTGTGTCTTTATCATGTGCTTTTCCATCACTTCTATATTTTGCCTGTTTATATTATTATGAATTAACCCTGGAGTAAAATCCAATTAACACTTCTTGACTGAGAAGAACATTTAGGGTTGAGTGTGTCAAAGACTGTGTGTTTTTCTCTCTGTTTAAACCATTAATCCAACAGTCTGATCCTATTAATGCAGTTCTAGGGCGTCTTTTCTGTGTCATTACCCCCAAATATAGACTAGAGGAAGATTGGATTTGTGAACTTAAACATGTGAGATGTCAGACTGGATTATTTCCAGTTGCTTTTTGGATTTGGTTTTTTATGTTGATGTTTTGAATTTGGTTATGATTGATTAAATATTGCCAGCTCTCAATACATTACAGAGCTGTGGGTCAGGTTGCATTAGCAGCACAACCTAGCGCACTATAAATCAGAGCAGCCTAGAAGTGGCTGAACTTGAGGTAAATACCACCAATTTGATGAACATGACTGGAAGTAAAGGCTTGATGAAACACAACAAAACATGGATCTCACAACTAGTTGGTGGTTTGTACCGGCAGACCACCTTCTGCGTTACCCAGTCTCTCAGCTAATAAACACACCGCCCATGCTGTGCGTGTGTTGGAAGATTAATGACATCAATCAGAATCCTTCATCAGGTCGCACAAGTACAGGCTGAAAGCGCTGTAATCTGTTTACACGTTGTCTTTGAAGACAAAATGTGATTTCTCTTCTCTTTTTAAGTTAAGACCTTTTACGTTAGATACAGCGAAGTGAACTGGTACAGCGGTAATTATTTATTGTGAGGTTAGGATAACACAACTTTGTGAAAATTGTTTTGGTTTTTGTGTTATGAGATGTGACCAAAAAAATACTTTTCATTCACCTTACATTGGTTAAAACATACAGAGAAAACTCTTCAAACTTCTCTCCTCTTGTGTCACACAATAAGACCATATAGTTTGATCAATTAGTTGTGTTTAGAAAGCTTAGCACGTTTACGCTTTTTGAGGGCGAGATGAAAAAGTCTTCATCCTGTTATGCCTTCCAAACAACTGGTTAAGATTCAGGAACCTTTTAATGGTTGCGATGGAGTTTTAGTGATCCCAACAATCCCTCTTCGTTGCATTCACTGTCACTGAACTTTAAGAATTGCATTGTCCATGAATAAACAAGTTATTGTCAGTTATTGCAAACTTATTGCCAAAGTGATTTTGTTAAAAAACAATTACTTGCTGACTTTTCCTAAAACTTTATCTTTATGACAATGTGCTCCTGTTGGATAAATGACTAATCTATTTTAAGGCCATGGTAGAGCTTGGGTGCCAACGTTTGTGGAGGCTTCCATATTCCAACGATACACTGCGGTTGCAAACATCGCTGCTTTCATGCAGCTGTCTGCTGCCACCAAGTGGCTTTTTCCGTGAGTCTGCCTTGTGATCCATTTGAAGCGTTGCATCATCTCTAACTGTTTCCAGATTTAGCAAATAATGATTTTGCAACTTCTAATTGTTTTATTAACAGATTCCATGTCAAGACCTTTAAACTGCACCGGCTTCCTTCATGAGGTGTTGACATAAACGCACTTTGGATATCATATCTGGAACACTCTGCCTTTGTAAATGCAGCCACATTAGTGTCTATTTTTAGGCAGTGACTGTACATTGGGAACTGGTTGCTGCTATAGGTTTGCTGGAAAATGACGATGGCTCTCAGCAGCTGTCAGTGACCACATAAAGCTGAGAGAAGCAGGTCCACCATCCATCTAACAGATGAAAAAGTTTCTTTTTTTATGCTTACAGCATTTCTTCTGTTTTCTCACACCACATCTAATGTGAGCATCACAAAGTATATTACATTTTAATAAAAATGTAATTACCTTTTAGATTGTTTTAAACTATTTTTGTACATTTTTGATTTTACAAACCCGTTTTTAAGAGATGTTGCCAAACATCGCTTTCTGTGGTTTGCCTACATTGTGATTTTTTTTTTTTTTTTCTTTTGAGATACTCCTTTTGATGCAACATGTGTCTGTGTTGGGTGTACATTTTGAGAGAAATATACTCATTGATAACGTATGCCAATGTTGGGGATGTGATTTAGACGAAATATCCCAATTTTATGCATTTCAATTTACTCTTGAACTAAGTACATGAAGAAAATTCTTTCTTTGTGTACAGATCTTTGATTGTTTCTATAGACTGCACAGCATAGGCAGTCACAGGTAAGATTCATTATTCTTCATCGATTCTCTCTAATTCCTCAAAGCAAGGGAGATGATGATGATAAAAGAGAAGAAGAGGGGTTACGGAGCATGTTTTACAAGTCAGAGTCGGGTGCTTAGGGAGGAGACTTTTTAAAGCCCATATTTTGCACATTCTACTGCGTCAGTAGTTTCGTTGAGTGTCAGCAGACTGAGGTCTGTGAAATGTTGAGCTGCTTATTTTAAAAAGCCACAAAGAATCCTTGAGGAGTGAGACAGAAGCACCAATTTGCTGGAAAGCAGCTAAACCACGAGTCTTGCTGAATCATAGAATCAGTTTTCAAACGTTCCCTGGTGTAGCAGAACTATTCATAACTGGAGACAGGCTGCTTGCACAGTTGCTTGAGGGAAAGCTGACACTAGTGGGTCAGAATTCCTCTCTCAAA
Organism: Girardinus metallicus; assembly: GCA_903067095.1. Lineage (NCBI taxonomy): Eukaryota > Metazoa > Chordata > Actinopteri > Cyprinodontiformes > Poeciliidae > Girardinus > Girardinus metallicus. The sequence goes on along the minus strand of CAEGAE010018773.1, from coordinate 36,936 downwards.
TGTTGCCTTGTTTTCCTTTAAGTCAACGTAAACCCAAATTTTAAGAAAAATAAAATTAAAGTAAAAAAGTATGTGACCTACACGAAGAGGAACAGTGACCTTTTCTTTGTTGTCTGGGTGGTTTGAGTTTTTTGGCACGTTCATTTTAATACTTTGTTTAATTGTGTTCTGGCTTATTAGTTGTTTTCTGTTTCTGCCCTTCTTGCTTTATATTAAATCAGTCTTCTTTAACTGATCTTTGGTTAGATCTCATTTTGTAAGTCGTCCTTTTGTATTTGATTTATTTTTCGTCTCTGCAGTCGTCTTATCATTTACTCCTCTGAGCGTTTTGGTAAGTGTTTATTTTCATTACACTTATAGATTCATCTCTAGGGGCTTTCTGCAATTTGGTCGCTTAATAAAATCCCTTCAAACCACAACATGAATCTTGTTGATTAAAATAAAAATTAAAATGCATACTTTTAGAATAAGTAATCAACTTTTTCCTTCCTTAAACAAGTAATGCTGAACAATTCAGGCTTTTTAAAGGTTTATCGATACCATACCTCCAGTGGGGAAGATGAAGCCTTACCTGCTGGGAGACTCTGCCAAAGGTGATGAAACGGCTTCAAAGGCAGCGAAAAAAACCCAAGACCCAAACCTCTCAGAAAGAATCTCTTATTTCTGTCTGTTTATTGCTTAATAATTGGAGATGTTTTAAAGCGGATAACTTCCTCAACTGAGCGTTGGGTAATTGCCTCTTGGGACTCAGTACAGCCCACCCACATTCTAAAATCCTCTTAACCTTTTGCAGAAATCTCAAAGGAGAATTCTTTGGGGTTTTTTTTATTTCTTCTTTGTGGTGAGTTGAAACAAGAAATAAATTGTTTTGCCACAATGATTTTGCCTTCGTTTTGAAAAAAGGAGAATTGGCAGAAAACGATCCCAAAAGTATAACTAACAAAAATTCTCATCCGAGTGTCTCTGAGCTGGAGAGACGATTCAGAAATCCCCTCGTTCAGAGTCTTGCCGACCTGTGATCGGTTCAAAAATGTTTTTTTTTTTTGTTTGTTTTTTTTTCATTTATCTTTGAAATGCAAGTGGTATTTGCTGGAGAGGTATTTGCGGAGCTCAGATTCAGCTTCCAGATCAACTCCAAACCCTTGATATACGACTATCTTGACCAGGAAGTTGAGAGATCATGTAAGTTCAGGCTACTGCAGGTGAATAGTTTATAATTTAAGTGCACTTATTAAATTTTGTTGTTCACGTCCAGTTATTGGGACAGCATTAGCGTATTTCTTTGTTTTACATGCGATAACATTATGTGGATCTTCCATTCAGCTTGTTGGATATTATTTCTACCGGGGGAAAAAAAATATTACAATTGCACGTTATCATTTAAAAATTAATGGGTAAGAATAATATGAAGAGAATTTTTTGATGCCTCATGTCAAAATTCCAGACCTCGATACCGTCTAGCGCTCCTCTGACCCAGAGATCTGGAAGAGGTTTCGCCTGTCCGTCCCGCCCCGCAGCCAAAGCCATTCGAGGCAACATTTGCTGGGAACATGAGCACGGCCGCCGTTGCTGTCGTGCTTCAAATGACACTCCCAGGTGCTAAATGCCATGTCAACCCGGCGACACATGCAGAGGAAGCAAAGGACTGCTTTGCTCCAACTCGGATTTCATTCATCTTCCCCAAAATATATTTTAATGCTTACTTCGGTTGCCGAGGGAGTCACGACAAACATGGAGGTCACGTCGCTGTCATGTCATCTATTTAAATCTGATGCATTACTGGGAACACCTGTCTTTTACCCCTCCCTGATTCGTTCGTTGTCCTTTTTATAATTCATCACAGCATCACCGCACTCCCTTTGTGCCTCATGTAAACTAATGGGTTCCAAGAACGTGAAACATGATAAAGTCAGCTATAGATATGGAAACGGTTATCTTTTTTTTTTTTTTTTTTTTTTTTTATTTAGCTCATCTTTGCTCACTAAGTGTCATAACAAAAATAAAAAGAAATACTGGGTTGCTACTTGTCTTAAAATGTTGCATTGAAAAGACAAAAAACAAACAAAGCAGATGCCAAAGTTGGCCTTCGGGAAAGTGTGGCATTTTTTTTTTTTTTTTTCGATGACTGTCCAGTTTTGGCTTCAACATCTCATTGCGCTCCGCCGCCGGTATCGAACATCTTCTTGCGGCCCTCCATGCCCGACATGGCTTCCACGTTCTTACGCCAGTCGCCCACTTCGCTGGTAAGGACCTGAGGAAGAGATCAAAACACTTGAAACACCGAGACGGCCTAAATGAAACGTGGATGAATAAATGAAGAATCTACTCATACCTTGTCCTGCTTGACATCCTCCTTTTTCACAGACTTGAGGTTGGCCCTGAGGTCCATTGAGCCTTTGTGTTTGGAGCCCAACAGAGCTCTCATCATCTCATCTGCTGAGACCCTCACCTTCCTGAGGGCGGGCTTTTTAAACTTGCCTCCTAGATCCTGGACTTTCAGCTTCAACTCGTGGATCTAAAGCAAAATGTAGCAAAACATGTGAACATCCTGCTGTAGTGAAGTATTTGCAGTGATTCCGCTTATATATATAAAAAACCTTTTTCCTTTTTTGCTCTGTTCCTATTTTCATTCAGAAACTCCAAACTTATGTTTATAACTTAATTAGAATAGGAAAATAAAATGCAATTTTCATGATAATTTCTAAATTTACGGAAAAATGAAAAAAAAAAAAAAAAAAAAACTTAGATATTTGGATAGAAATAATAATAATAATACAAGAATTTTAATGTCATTTGGCTGGAAAGCACGTGGTTTCATTTATACGTTTAAATGTTGTCATTTCTGTGAGGAACTATTTGGAGAAATTGCATGAAAGATCGAAGATTTCCCATTGAGCCATGTGGTTGCAAACCTAGGTGACTGGAAAGTTCAACAAACTTTATAAAAGAAACTATGTCTTTAGTCTCAGGTTTTCTAAGTATATGTGTATAATTATTAAATATATTGCAAATGTATGCAAGATGTCACAAAGTCGGCACTTACATCTTTGTTGTGTTTGCTGACTTTATGTTCACAGTCATACCTCTCTTCATCCACAATGTCAATTTTTTCATGGAGTTGTTTGCACAGTTTCTGAAAGGGATATATTCACATCACAGTTTGATAAATGCGTCTAAAAATAAACTTCATTTGGCATAAATGCCTCTTACTTGGAGGTCATCCAGCGACAAACCAGACATTTGCAGAGGAGGCAGCTTTTCCTTCAGGTAGCGCCCTTTCTCCTCCTCCCGATCCTGTCGCTCCCTCTCCAGATCCTCACATGCTCTTTGGAGGAGCAACATCTGGTCAGAACAGTTAGAAACAATGTTGGTCCCAGGCCTGATGCAGTAGACTGCAAGAAAAATGCTTCCCCTTGAATTTCTTTGTTTGTTTTTTTTTTTTTTTTTTTTTGCAATTCCTTCAGAGTAATTCTCATAAAGACAAAGGATACAAAACAGATCGCTCAGGGATAAAGTTGCACAGTAGTAAAAAGTAGGGTTGGAATATAATATTGGTCCAAGGTTTGCACATCTAATGGTGGACTGTTCAGTTCACCACAATTCAAACCTGAGCTAGAAAAGAGAGCATTAATCAGAGGCAGAGATCCACAGTCCAGGTGGGAGAATCTGTCAACTTCCAAAATAAATATGGCATTTTTTGGGTATGAGTGGCAAGAAGAAAGCTACTTTTTAAAGAAACTTCATCTTTGATTTGCCACAAGCTAAATGAGGATCAGTAAAGGCACAGATGTTCCGCTGGTCAGATTAGACAAAAGTTTTACTTTCAGGACCTATGTGCAAAAATCCCAAGCTAGCAAGAAAGCTAACACCGCACATCACCCTGAACACGTCATTGCCACAGTCTGGTAGCGGCAGCATCATGCTGTGGGACGACTTTCCTTCTGCAGGAAAAATTTAAACGTGTCAGAGGCTGAAAATCGGCAGCACTTTTAAAGATGCCCTGCTTGTGCAAATCTGGTGGAGGCAGCTTTGCAGATATATAAAAACAGCTATCAGTGCAGTGAAATATGACGGATGAATGATAAAAACAGCACACTTCCTGGCTTATATTTGTAGGTTTGCACTGCTTTGTAAATGTCTATTACATCAAATTTTCATAAAATTGAAAATTTGACTTGAAGGGAATACTTTTGCAATGTTTTGCATGCCGTTAATAATTCATCAAAATTGCAGAATCTCTAGACCCGAAGGACAAAATGTGAAATATTTGGGCTGCGGGATTTTGGGGGGAAAAAAATCACAAAATGTGACATTTGAAACTTACTTTGAGGGAGAGCTTGCGGGACGCCGAAATCTTTGACTTCGGCTGTGGGAAATGAAATTCGTTCATGTAGTTATGCGACAAAATTTGTGCAAAAACAAAATCTTCACATTTCTAGTAAAATCATGCAATTTCAACATTTTCATCACTCCAAGATCTTTGTGTTTAAGCTGATCAAGATAGCTGTGAACCGCTTCATGTAAAGGGAATGTCTAGAGAAGCTCAACACCACTCACTACGGCCACATGTGCAAAGATAACACTTTATTATTAGGACGGAGTCAAGCGGAAAGCTCTCAAGGATGCCGATAGCAATTTCGACAGATAACCGCTGCCACATCTTTGCCATGTCTGTAAGGACGATGTGTCCTCTGTCCCATGCATGGAGGATTAACATACTGGAACATGGCCGGCTCACCTTATCCCCTTTGGGATTCATGGCTGCACGTCTGTGGAGGGCCTGAAACGGCAAAACAGGGACATATGAGACTGCTTATCAAAACACGAGCAGTTTGGTTTGTAAGAGAATCACAAAATGGGAGCAGAAGTGGGATTTTATTACCTCAGTTTACTTATAATTATAAAAAATCAAACACCTGGAAAGGAAACAAAACAAATCTTATTTCCAATTTTGGCTATTAATTAACTATGTAATTCAGGAAGATTAAAGCAAGGGCAAAAGAACAATATTTCTTCTGTATTTGGCTTCATTAAAAGTTTTGAACTCGGCATCAGTATTAAAATGTTACTTGGGCCATCTAAGCTAAATCAAATGTGTTGCAGTTCAAATCTTTTCAGCAGATTGGTCGTGAGAAACGCATACACAAGTAAGCAACAAAGGTGAGCTGTTACCAAAGGCATGCCATTTTTTTAATACAGAGCTCCGGATTTACTCTCCTAAGTAGCCCAACGATGCTTTTGACTAAATAAAAACATCAAAAACTAGCGATTGATTGAGATTAAGTCATGTTTTAAACAAAATCCAAAGCAAGTTTACCTTTGAATGGATGTTTGCCGACGTGTGGAGTCAAACAGCAGCTGCTCCAGACAATGGAAAGCTTTTTATATTAAGGGGGGTGAAGGGGTGGACAGTAAATATAACGTCTGGTCTGAAGAATGTGCTGGCACGAGACCAAGAAGAGAATATCTCCTCCCTAACACTGTAATAATGCCACATAGGGGGTAATGATCTATCATGAGTGCTGCTTTAATGATATCATCTTTTCCCTCTGGTGTTTGATGTGTTTCACTCTCTTTTAAAGTGAATAGCCACATTAACACACTTCTCCCCCATCCCACAAATTCATTTCAGCGTATGAAATGAATTTGTGGGATGGGATGTATTTGAGTTTACAACTCAAATACAACTTATTTGAGTTGTAAACTCAAATAAGTAAGTTGTAAACTGACTTATTTGAAGTCAGTTTACAACCAATAGTCATCTCAAGGCGAACTTGTATCCAGCTGTTTTGTCATATAGTCACATTCAGATTGAGTAGTACACAATCAAATTCAATTTAAATTATGGTACAGTGCAGTAAGATTTTATTTTTTTCACTAAACACTAACCGGTAAAAAGATCTATGTACAGCTGGATGGACTGAATTATTAGCAAACGTCCTGAGTAAACATGTGGTCATTTCTGGGAAGACCAAAAAAAAAAAAAGAGAGCACACATAGCTCATTGGAACCATAGTGATTTTACTGAGCAAATAGATACAACCAATCACAGAAACACTGCACCCAGAGTCTTTGCTCTGGAAACAAACAAAAAAAAAAAAGTAAAACGGAGCATATGCAAAGTTTATGGCAGCAATAACTCCATTAATGCCCCTTAGCTGGAAAAAGAGACGGCCAAACACGGCGTCAACAGGCCTGGGGTACCTTCAACGGCTCGAAAAAAGGCAGAACAAAGGCGATGGCAGCAGAAATTGCAACTAATTTCAAATAAATGTATTTAATGAACAAAACTAGAACTACTGTACATTTTCTCAATTAGTCTAGCCTTTTTTTTTTTTTTTTAACTTTTATATTTATTTTCTACAAGTGTTCTTCAAGCCAAGCATCCATCCATTTAATATTTTTGTGTACTATGCATAAAAAACAACAAATATTTTTTCAAAATATTTTTCAGCTATTACTATTGTCCTTCTACATATTTTTATTTAAAAAAAATTACATTCCCTAACTTAAAATGATTCTAAAATAATATGTAATAATAATATTCTGAAAATAAGTTGGTCAAATAAAATATGGCGGCAGCGTTGGACATTTTAGCCCCTGAGTTGCGGAAGGCATTCAAATGTTTCCAAATTGTGACTCAAAACATTTGACTGCAGTTTAACCTTTGACCCCCACTACACAAAGATATTCGATAGTGATATTTGTGTTAGAGGAGTGCTTCCTGGGTTTCTGCATTAATCTAAAACTATTCTTAAACTAGCACTTCCTGGTTGAGATTAATCTCCCCCGCTCCTCATTTTGAAAATAAATAAATAAATAATATCATATATTCTTTGCGTCAAATATAAAAAGGTGTCATTGGAAATTTTCTGAGCACTGCTGCCTCAAAGCCAGGCTTTCAAAGTGGAGTTGACAATGTCGCCTCCGTGTTTGTGTGGGTTGTCCTCAGGCATTTAGGCCACTTTAAACTGCCCTTTGGTGTGAGTGTGTGCAGGCATAGTTTCATCTCCAGGGTCTCTCTCAAACCCCAAACTACAGATTTGTTGTCTCTGTTTATGCATCTTGTCTATTAACGCTCACATGCTTTTTAAACTTTCTTACATTGCCATCATTAGTCATTTCATAAAGTAATAAACAGGGTCCTAACAACTGAAAGGACTAAATGACATAATTTCAACATCAAGTTATTAGAAACATGTTTTTTTTTTTTGTTGTTTTTTTTTCCAGAATTCACTGTGAGGCACTCTTTGACCTCTTTGTCATAATAAACCCTTTTGTTCTGTATTTTCTATCCGTATCTACTTTCATCAGTTCCTCGGCATTGACATTGCGAAGATTTCAAAGCGCGAGCGCCAATCTTGACCCGAGCTGCAACACTATTTGTAAATCACTTAACCCCCGTTGCATCAAGTTTCTAATCTGTCCAGAAGCCTCCACCGGAATAAAGCTGATGCGAGCGTTAAGGTGTTTTGGGTAAACTGAGCACTGACTTTCTTAGAGGAACACGAGGTGCTGTGATGAAAGATCACTAGTCAACAGACTTGTTAGGGCTTCTCAGAGATTAGAAACAAATAATGAGAGCAAAAGATATTAGTTTGCATAATGAGACAAGCTCATTTAGTGCGTTTTTCTTTTTTTTTTCTTCCCATTCCCATTTGTGATTTTTCAAATTAAAAGCTCATTAGAGTTTCTTTAAATTTGGAGACATTTTTTTTTAGTATATTGTGCCGGAGAAGTCAAGAGAACAACACCGGGGCCAATAAAAAAGGAGAAAAGCTGCATGGAATAACAAATGCTCTGTTATCCGGCGAACCTCAGCAGGTGGGAGAGCTATTCCTGCCGCAACCCAACTCCGCTACTGTCACCACCGAGACGCAGCCGCCCAAAAATAAAAGAGCGAGCAGGCTTCAGTACTGGTAGGGTGTTTTTTATGATGCACTTTGAAGTGCTGTTGCTTTCAGTTGATGAGTAACATGAAACACAACGGTTCAGTGAGCGTTCACTAAATTGCACGCATGGGCTTAACATTGCGTCGCAATGGTTTGGGTTTTCTATTCATCTCCGAGAAAATTGAGTCGGTGCAGATTTGAGGTCATTCAGAACACAACAACCCTATGAGTACTTAAACGGGAGATGGCCGAAAAAACGTCGTTTGTGATGATCTAAATAGCCAGGCTTTCTTTTCTAATTGCCATATTCCGCTTAGACTCCGCTAATGAAAACTTCTGCGTTTTCATTAATGGGAAACTTAGCTGCAGCGCATCATTTGATAGCTGCAGCGCATCATTTGCTATCAAATGATGCTGCGAAACTGTTTTGCAACCTTCTCCTCACTGATACCTTATAAACTAGCCCTTTATGTATTTGTTGGGTCGTTTTGATCTAACACAAATAGATCTTGATTGTTATTATTATTTATTTTTTGTTAGTATTATTATTTATTATTTTGGTACAAGTTTGCTACTGCTAACACCTGTCAGCTTAGACTTTGCACAAACCTTTGATTTCTAACTCCTCTGTCTGCAAAGCGCAGAGAACAGCTGAGACATGACTTCACCCAAGTGGCCTGCCGTGTCATCCCTTCACCGCCCTCCCAACCTTGACTCGGCCTCGCCATTAATCCCAGCAGGAGCCGCGAACGCCCCGCATTACTCAACGCCTCGCTTGGACGAGCCTGTGTTGTATTTAAACCGATCGGGAATGCTGTTTTTATTTTTTATTTTTTATTTATTTGTCTGTCGGGTTGCCCTGAGAAGCCGGCCACAGGAAACGCTTTAGGTATGAGAACCTGTCAATGTCAAAAGACACACTGGCACAGAGAAAGCACAACTGGCAGCTGCAAGGTTCAGATTACAGTCGCTCGCTCCATGCCTGCACTGATGTGTGCTTATGGAAATGAAGCGGTTAAATAAAGGTCTGAACACAGAACCTGCTCTAAAAGCAGGAAAGCTACTTGACAAAACATGAAATGTTCTCTGAATTTCCTTAGTTGGCAAGCAAGTTACAAACATGAGAACACCTTAATAGAGAGACGATAACGTGTCTTTAGAAGAGAGCGAGTGCGGTACGCCGGTTTGGTTTGGCATCATTTTTGCGATTGCCGACAAAAGCCAGCAGAGGGCGCAGAGGGCCTGAACGCAACACAGTTCGGGCTCCAGCATGAAAGCCGAAGACCACAGCTTTTGTCCGCAGTCATTTTAATACATAATACATGTTTTGTGTTATTTCAGTTTAAGAATCTGTTTATTCCATTCAAAAGATTAAATGTTTGTCTGGTGAAAGCAGTTTGTTTTTTTTCCGTTTGAAACAAACATAAAAAAAAAAATAGAAAAAACAAAACCGCGCATTTTTCTTTCCGAATAGCACTAGCCTATAAATCCATTCTATCATGGATAGGTAAGCATGCAGAAAGGTATGTATCCTTAATTGTGGCAAATTTAATAAAAGTGTGTCTAACATTGGAATATATTAGTGCAATTTATTCCAGGGTGAGTTGTTGACATGGTCATGTTTTCAAATAGTTTCCCAGCAGTATTTATTTGGCAGCTCTAAATTCACGCTGCTAGTCAAACAAATGCAGCTATACATTGGTTTACTACTACTGCTGCTACAGGGAGTAGTAGTAGAAAAATGAATCCATCTTTGTTTAATAATTTATTTTATTTTTTTTTTTCACTTTTGGTTTTTAACAACAACAAAAAAAAAAATTGAACTCCCTGAATGAAAACAGAGTGTACACAAAGCCATTTCTTTATTTGGACTCATGGCGATGGATTAAAACAGCTCATATTGTGTATTTTCCACACATTTTATTACAATCCAGTAACTGCCGCCTTCAGGCGTTATGAAAATGCCGTGTTCATCAAAACACATGATCTGCACGACTGAATCATATGATGAAAGTTGAGCTTATTTCAACTAACTTTAATTACTCACTAAAAGCTAATAGGTCGCCGGGGTCAGAAATCCAGCAATGAACCAGATATGCCAGCCATTTGTAATGGAGGGAAAGTAACTGCTGTGGCCCTGCTGGTCTTGCATTTGAATGATTTTTATCTCAAGAACTCGAGATAAACTCTAATGGATGCGACTTGTTTTCATTTCAATGGCTCCCTTATGTTGGACAGCGTCGGGCCAACGAGTTCCAGTTAGTGACCTGAGCCAGACGGAAATGTGCAAACTATCAAACCACATAAGAACACTGCCAGGTAAGGTTAATTTTATTTATAGAGCACATTTTCAGCAATAAGGCAATTCAAAGTGCTTTCCATCAATTGGAGGAAATACAAACAAGATAAGAAAGGAAAGCAAACAAAAAGTACTCCACAATTTATAAACTAATAGGAGTTTATCCGGATTCTTGTTCTGATAAAACTAGATGTTGGTTCTCAGTTTTTGATTCTATACTTTCTAAATTTGTTCTAGTTTTTTTTTTTTTTTTAACTAACAGGAGTTTCTCTAGGTCTTACTTTGATATTAAAACTTTAGTGCTAAATATTGCTCTAAGTTAATGAGTAGTTTCTCTGGATAAACTTATAGAAGTTTCTCCAGATTTCTAATTTCCGCTCTGGGCTGAGTGAAGAATAAAACTAAATGTTGCTGTTCTGGGCTGCTAAACAGAGGAGCTTAGGTGTTTTCAAATGGGTTTGTCAGAGAAGTGAGTGCGGTTGTGCGTGGCGTTACGGAGGAGGAGCTCGCCCGGTACGCGAATCCTGCAGCAACCTCGTTTGGGAGCAGGTGGTGATTAAAATAAACGGCGTTGGAGCGCATGCTTTTACTTTGAAAGGCACATTCTTTTCTCCACCTCCCCAATTTCGTCCGCCTTTACGCGCCTCCATCCCCACAAGAAGTACTTTGTCTTATCGGAAGGGGGTTGCTCTCCTTTAGACAGAAGGAGAACTGGCCGCACACTTTTCTTCGTTTTAGGCAACAGCCGGGGCCTCAAGGAAAGAGGGGTGGCTTTTTAGTGCTCAAGGTCGAGGGAAGGGGGGGGCAGCAACACGGACAGAACGGGATGCAACAGAACCCCGGGCTTGAAGAGGGCCCCCCCGTCTGACTCCTCACAATAACCGTGGCTGGGATGATGGTGGTGATACACATCCAGCAGAGCGCCGGATTCCCACGAACCCCCACACACTGCGCCACAGCCCCGCAACCGAGCGTGAGCCACCGCACGGACACACGCTTCTGCTTCTCCTGTAAATCAGAGCCCGTCTCATTCAAAGCCGGACTTCCAGACCGATGCATGGACCAAACCACCGGGTAACCGAGCAGCTTGTAACCCGGCTCGCCCTCCTTGTCGGGATGCTGCACAGGGAGCAGCTCTGATCCGGCGATTTTAAAAGGTTTCCTGACGCGCCTCTCCTGCTGCTGCTGCTGCTGCTGCTGCTGCTTTGACACAAGACGGAGGGGGAAGATGTTGGTGCGATGCTGCCGGGTTAAGCTGTCGGTGTGGGCCGCTCTGTGCGTGCTGGTGCTCGGCTGGTTATACGTTTTCCCTGCGTACAGACTTCCCAGCGACAAAGAGATTGTGGAGGAGGTGCTGGGACTGGGGGAAGCGTGGAAGAAGAACCAGACGGGGATCGATTTGTACAGGTCGGTTCCAGGCTCCCATTTCTTCCTCGCTCTCAAATACCGTTAGAGCTTATTTATGCTAAATTGCATTTGGTAAGGAAGACTGAAGTGGAGCTAAAAGACAACAGAACATCATATATATTAGGAGATATGAATGGCAAAATTATTTTTACCACTTTCAGTAATCAATGGAATCTTCTCTTTTTTTGCATTTACACCACTCTGAAATGAATTCATTGCTTAATGAATAACTTGTGGAATGACATTATGGACCAAAATTTCTCTGAATTTTTTTGATCAAAGTAGCTGCCTTTGGTAGATAAAACAGCTGAACACACTTGTGGCTTTCTTCCTTTCTTTTTTTCTTTCTTTCTTTCCTATAATAGAAATCAAATACTCTTCAAAAAGTGAAATCCCTTATCAGTGGCAGAAGTTCGTATAACCTGCAAGTGCAGAGCAACCTGTTCTGTCAAAGCATGGACCTTTTGATCGTTGTCTTGCTGGATGAGCCCTTGACCAACTAAGGGCATGCCAGAATGTGGAAGCCGTTTTTGGTTCAGAGCGCCTCTCACTTGCTGCGACTCGACCTGCCATACCAGCTGCTCGAAGTCCTCTCTTTAATGTTGAAACTAGGATTTGTTTACTACAACCACTGTGAAGCTCTGGTTGGTCTGTGATCTGCCTAACACAGAAGCTGGTAGCGCTAAGAAGTTTGTCTTCTGCTTTTGTTTTTTGTGCCTTTGTGTTGGCCAGCTCACTTCCTGTCAGCCTGTGGTCCATTTGATGGTAAAAGAAACTACTCTTGACTTTCTTTGCGATTTAATCTTTAGAGAATGACCATCACCTGCTTTCAGAGCTTTATCAACCTCTTTATGTATTTCTGAAATGTACATTATTATTCAGTTTGGGATAACTCAACTTTTTTTTTTTTTTTAATCGTTGGAAGTTCACCACTTACCTTTGTAACATTTCAAGCCACATTGGAGTTGAATTGCAATAAAAAACTGAAAAGACTGGGGGTGTTTTAGAACTTTTGACTGCCGTGAGTTCTAGAGATTTTCCGGACCCGTTGGTTGGAGAGCTGGTCAGTAGTCAGTCCGTGGGAGGTTTAGGGTGGGGCTGGCTATTGCGCAATAACACGGTAGTGTTTAAATTTCAACTTTTAGTCCATCTCATTTAAGCCAGTCAGTTCACAGAACCAAAACTGAGAAGGGCAGCCAATAAAGGGGGATGTGCACCCTGTGCTGGGCCTCTGTGTGGAGCTTTAAATAGATATTCTGTATGTCTGCCAGTATACAGAAGTCTCAAAGCGACACATCATGTTTTCTTGGGGGTTTTTTGGAGCGGGAAAAGAAAAGAAACGGTTATTACATATTTTAAATTCAGGAAGAGTTACATGAACAATTTAAGTAATGTTACAGCTAACTGTAATGAGAAGAATATGAAACAAGAACATGCCTACAGCATTTAGAGCATCATTCAATTAAATATTAAGTCATACATTTTTATTATTTCCTGGTCTTGCAAGACATCCTAAATGTACTTTTTTTTTATATTGACCTCCATCATGGTCGGCCTGTGATGTCAGCATTGGAGTTGTGCATTTTAACCAATCGGATGTACCGTATAACCGTGTTTCTCTAATGGTAACAGTTTTCCAACAATCTTTTCAGCGTTGACTTCAGGATAACTGGCTGTTTAGCTTGCGACCATAAATCATTCCTGCAGCTGCTGGAAGGACAGTTTAAACCAAAGTATCTAGAGGTCTCCAGAGGTCAGACTAATCCTCCCTTCTTTCCTGCACAGGAATCTGCTGACAGAATGTTGCAATCCGAGGTGGATGTTTGCCGTGACGAAGGAGAACGCTCCTATTGGCAAGGTCCTGTGGTACGATGGAGAGTATTACTACTCGCACACTGTCAACAGCGAGACGTATTCGGTTTTTGTACAGGTAAACCAGCATTTCTATGTGGTGCACTCTTTTTTTTTTTTCCCCAGGGTTGGATGTTTAGGTTACATGTAAAATATTTCTTTTGCCACAATTTTTCCTGATGGAATCGTTTCCTAAGGACACATGAGTAACTTGGAGTAGACACATTTGGAGGTATTTTCCCCACACACTTGCTGCGGATGTGAGGACGATGCGTTTTCTCAGGGATACTTGGTGATCCATAATGGAGGAAGGGAGGGATCAGTGGGGCAGACAGTCATCCTCCGAGGGGAAGAGGATTACTCACATGTTGTCTTTGCGTGAGAGAGAGTCGATATGAAGCTGTGGGGGAACGAACATCCAAGGTGTCATCGTAAAGACGCTAAACCGTAATCGAAAATCAACATCTAGAACTTTACAAGTTTCTTAATTTTGTAATTAATTAATCATTTTTGCCATCTGAACAGTTTTCACCCTGCGTTCACAGCTGCGTGGATCAGCGTGTGCAGATTCATCTGTGGGTAATAGACGGTGAAGAAGCGCCACGAACCTTTGTGTTTTTTTCCATTTAACTACAAGAAAAGGAAGTGTGTCTGAGTCGTAGCTGAGGCACTCCGGACGCATATCTGCACTCAGTATACTGGTTGAGGACCATGATGAATATCTGACCCTAATTTGAAGTCGTTAGCAATGCCTGTCCAGCCATGCAAGGATTGGGAGCTGCGGGTGAATAAATAAAAAATGTGAAAGCAGTGAGAAAGTGACCTGGCAGGACCACTGCACTGTACCTGTCTGTGCTGCAAAGTTCTACTACCAGAACAGGTTGCAGTGATAAATGTGCATATGCAACACTTGATTAACAGTCATGACAAAGCATTTCTGAATGCTCTGTATAGCAAGGTTATTAGAGTGTGTTATGAAAGGAATCTGGCTTACCATGTAATTTAATTGGGTGTGACGCGAGAATCAGAAATGGTCTTCCTGAGTCAGTGTAGAGTCGGGGTGGGCATTTATTGTAATTATCATGATACATTTCTTATTGTGATAAGAGTTTTGATTTAATATTGTCACAATGAATTCCAATTAATACCCTTAAAACTGTCCATATTGTGAGGAGCCTGTTGCTACTCACAACAGTTGCTACAAGTAACTTTTTCAATAAAGTTATTGAACCTTTATTCCCCACTGTTCAATAAAGGTGCATCAGCAAATATTGATACATTTGAAAATAGAGTTAAATGCAGTTACTGTGACCAAATAGTGATAAAAACCACACTTTATTTGACTGGTGGACTATGTTTGAATAGTTCTTATTGCTTTTATTTTTTTTTTTATCAAAAAAGAACCTCAAAATGTCTAAATCAGAGTAGACGCGAAACCAGAATGTCTTCATCTCTGCACTCAGAGATTATTCTGCTCATTAAATGCTGCTCGTTATTATCTTGGTACAAGTTTTTTTTTAAGTTCTACGAAAAACACAAGCTGCTTCTGATAAGCTGATGGAAGTAAATGCTCCTTTTTATACCATGGGCAAAAAGGAGCAGTTGTCTTTGCTAATGTTCTGAAATTAGGTTGTTACAAATACAAAGCAGGATACAATATCCAACACTGACATAATTTATTGAAGAAAAAAATATATATCAGAATGCAAAAACTGGTTAATTAGATTATTTGTAATTGATGGCAGGAGTGTACAATAACAAAAATAAATGCTAGAACCTAATATTAAAACATTAGCTGTGCACTTATGCAATCAAGTTACTGCAGCTTGTTTGTTTAATATTTTCTTTCCAAATAAATACAATATTTTTTACATAGTTTATTCTGCTATGTAGTTAATTTTCACACATTTTGTTTCTGGTTCTGACTTTCTTTGTGCTCTTTTGTCTCTGTATTTTGGCTATTGTTTTGTTGCGCTGCGTCTTGCTCCCCACTTCCTGCTTGATTTTATTGTTTGTTAGGTTTCGCTTCTGTCAGTCCTCGGCTTTCTTCACTCTGTTAATTATTTTCCCGCCTGCCTCGTTAAATGCTGCCCGTTATTATTAACAAACAAAAAAAACAGTTTCTAGTTCCCCTGCCCCCCCCCCCTCCTTTTCTCATTAGTTCATGTTTTTGGGAACAACACCAACACACAATTATCTATAACCCAAAATATGTTTCATGTTTATCGTGGGAGGAAAAATCTTCTGAAGAAGGATCTTGTTCAGAAGTATCTTGTTCATGTCTTTACATCATGGAAAAATGGCATCTTAACACAAGAGTATAAACTTCTGATATTAATGTTAGGCACAATATTTCAGTGTATTTCAACGCTGGGTCTCAAGGCAAACTGCCCTGCATGTTTTAGGCATTTCCCTGCACATGATTTCAGTCGATGGCTGATTAACAGGCTTTTTCTGAACTGCAATCAGGGAAACATCTACAACATGCAGGTCAGTGTGCCTTGAGGACCAGGGGTTGGGAAACACTGCAATATTTAACAAACCCAAGACATGCTGCTCTTGTCTTTTCAGAGGAAAAAGAAATTCTCTCTTTGCCATCTCCAAACAAAATTGTACATTTATATTGTATGTGTGTTAATGTTGTGGACTTGGAACCTCTAACATACTAAGTTTTGACAGTCTAAAATGAAAATCTCACTTTTTGCGTACATTAGGGTGTTTGGGTTTAGTTATGTTTTTGGTTTCTCTGGCTCATCTACCCATAACTCTTTAGCTTTGTGTCATCTATGCTAGATCACCTTCCTGTCAGTTCACAACAGTTTTTACTTCACACCCATTTGTGGCTCCTTTATGTGACTACAATCATACAATGTTTCACCTTATGGACGTCGCGTTTATGGAGTAAGATTTTGAAAAGTATTTTAGAATTTTCTACCTAATTTTGACTCCAGCTGTCAATTTTTTTTTTTTTGCTGGTTCTAAATAAGGTTCTCTTTATTTACCATTTGTTCCAGAGCACCTATACCTAGTTTGGATGAATAATAAAAAGTAACAATAAAATCTCACATGTAATGTTTTTACGAATGTTATTTTCTTGGCTTTGTTGGAGCCAATGAACTATTAGAGATTTGAACCCTTGAGTGATATCTTGCTGGTAGACATTCGGGAAGAATGTCCTCTGTGTGACACTTTTTAAAGAGTTCAGAATTGTTATTTTTCCTTCATTGTTGTTGGTGCCAGCATTCAAAATTAAATTACTCTCTATATTAGGGGTTTTTGTCTTCTTGCTGCAACATTATGAACAGGATACAGTCTAACCCTTGGGAGAACTTGCTGAGACAACCACAACTAGAAGTACTGTAAAATCTCTATGGGACTTTTTTGTAATTTGTAAAGACTGTTCGATGGGCTCCAAGTGAACCATTGAACATTCATTATATGTCTCTTGATATTATTTAGATGAATTTGCAGTTACAATTGCTTCTCTAAAATTATTCCATTCTTTTTCCTTAAAGACTTGGTAAAAAGAACTGTCTTTAATTTCTACATAGGTCTTATACAATGTACAGTGATGCGAAAAGCATTCACATTTGCCCCTTCAAATAATTCTTCTGTTTATTTATTTTTTTATGGCGCTACTGATGTAATTAGTTTTTCATATCAGATAGCGATAACCTGAACAAATTCCAAAATTTGGAATTTGTTCACTTTATTGTTGGAATGAAAAAGCTATCATAGCAACCCGGCCTGTTGCAGACGGAAATAAATTAACTTATTTGGAGAGTTGAGTTCAAATTCACCAGCCACACTCAGTCACGAATATTGACAGATTTGTAAAAGAAAAAAAATAAATAAATTCTTTGAGATTAGGTTTAAAAACTCTTTATGTAACCCACCATGCCTCTATGATCTAAAGAAATGATCATTTCATTTCTAGCATATGCAGTCTCGAGCTCAAAAGTGTGTATGTGCTTATTGAAAGGTAATCATCTTTCTTTGGTTTCAATTCCAGTGAATCTACTAAACAGGTTATCACAGCTCTATTTTTAGCCCAGGTGCTGCACTTCCTGTGTGAATCTAAATGATCTGTAGTGTGTTTTTCAGGGAGAAGAGAACTGGTAGTTATGTGAGGCAGATGATGCTCTGAGTCCCACACTCTCTTCTAAATACAGTAAACTGTGATTGTGGGTCTGAACACAGACAACAAGCCATGCTGCATGGCGCTGGCAGCTGCTACCGAATCTGCTAAGGGAATGTGCCTAAATGCACCTTGACATGTAATTACAGGTTAGTAAGATAGTTCAAGCAGAGCTTGTATACATAAGGCTTATCTTGCTGCAAAGCAGAATCCTGTGATCTTTTCTTCTGTCGTGCATGCTTCAACTTTCTACTTGTGAAATGCTGGAATCTTATCTGTCATCTGCATTGTGGATATTTCGTCTGCACCGATGCAAATGAAAGTCACCATCACAGATGTCGATTCAGTTCCTTCAGAATGGTTTCAAAGAGACGCATGTCATTGTCCCAGACGCCGAGGCATGCAGCCTGCGTATGTGTTCTCATGCAAGTTCGTCCAGAGAGGAAGGAGGGCAGTTATTACCACCATGTGTCATCATCCTCACCTTGAACTTACAGTAAAAACTGAGGAACATGATCTTTTCTGCATCCGGTATGTTGTTTTTTTTTTTTCGTGTCATTTTCCACAGCGTTGCTAGTGCTCAAAACTATGTGAAGCTTACATAACGTTAAGGTAATAATTCACAACTATAGTTTTATAATTGTACCAAGTGGTAGCAGTATGCACAGAGAGCAAGTTTTATTAGTTTATAGTTGCTCAAAGATGTATTATAGAGATAACAGATTGTACTTTTTTTAAAGAGACAATGAGGTGCTGCAATTTAAAGCAATAAAAATCTGAACTTGATTAATGTAGTTAAATTGAATTGTGACATGCTTAGTTTGTTCAGCCTTTTTTGGCATCTTCTAAACAATTTTGTTGTTGGTTTTCTCATTTTTATGACTAAGCATAAAACGGCAAGACAGTTGTGAAAAAGGAAGAAAAAAAAAAATCAGCTATAACCTATATACTGTAGATATTTATCACAAGTTGGGAACAAAAATAAGACACCATATGCATATATTACAAGTGCCACGCTGTTGTAAAAGTTATATTCATGCTACATCAGTGTTGTAGCAATGACATAAAGACTTAGTAGCCTGTTAACCCGTCCATGATCTTAAGAGACCCCACAAGCTCTTTACTCTGTGCGCGGTCTGGCGGTGTCGTATTGACCCTGCGTGTGCGTTTACAATGTTTTTCTTTTTTTCAGTGGTTTCAGAAACTAACCCGTCAAACCTTTTCTGCTGGTGTAAAAATTCTGGGCTTCTTGTCTCAGTTAAGCTGCCATAAAAGTCACCATAACTTCGTTAATTTATATCTACCCCTAAACATATTTATTTTTGCACTGGACATCTTTAATTGAGAAGTTTAAACTTTAAAGTGCACAAGCTCACCACCCTTTGGTAAAACTATGTAATGCCGGATTTAAACTAATGTGATTATTTCCCAATAAAGTGCTTGAAGACATTTGTCCAACAGCTCGCCGTTATGACGTCAGTTGATTTGTGGTTACGTATATACAGTATGTGGAAAAGTGACGCAGACTGCGTTTTATGTTTTTGTTTGTTTCTTTTGCCTTTTTCAAATATTTTAATGTCATTTTAAGGTCATTTAGGAGAGTGTCTAATTCTCATTTTCTCCAGAGATATTTTGGATCTGCTTTTTTATTATTTTCAAAGCCAGCAGAGGTCTGATTATATTACTAGAGTAGTGGAACATTTAACATATTTAGGAAAAGGGGGTTTAGAGGGAATATTTATTTAAAGTGTACATTTATTTGTTAACTTTTTTTTACATCAGTAAATTAATTTAGAGACATGGTGCCTCTCGTCTGTGCCGGTAATCAGATGATTTTTTTTCCACACATAATATGGACTTTTTTCTATGAGGTTATATCAGAGACAGCGTTGGATTCATGGGTTGCATGAGCCCAGCTTGTTTTCGGAAATCTCTCCCCTTCGTATCCCTTCGGCGATTCGTGTTTCAGCACTACGGGGCTTTTGAGGGAATTTCAGCACAAGGACACATGCTCAACTGAATAATGGCCTCAATGCTAGGCGACTCCTTAGAGAAAATGAATGCTGGTTTTGTGGATCTGCGCAACAGGTTGCCTGCTAACAAAACCATTTCTTGTTTCCTCCAGACCACCCCTCTGAAGCCCCTGAAGAAGTGCGCGGTGGTGGGCAACGGCGGTATCCTCAGGCACAGCAAGTGTGGACGGGACATTGACCAGGCTGACTTCATCATGCGGTGAGACGAAGAGACTTCTGGAGTCTACGGCTTTGTGCATGAGTGAAACAGATTCATTGAGCTAAGAGTACGTAAGAAAAACAGTAAAAGGGAAAGAGAGCTGTAGGCTTGGGGCCTGGGGATATTTCACTTTATTGAAGCTGTACAAAGGAAAATCCTCAGTAGCTAGCAGAGCACACGTCTCCTTCACAGCTTGAATAGTGTGTGGCATCTTCACAATTGATTAATGGATGCAAATTTATGTGGTTTTGCAGCTTCCTGCAGCAACAAGCGTGAAGTTGGCAGTGCTAGACAGTGAAGCCGGAATCTCTCAAGTGTGCATCATGTAATTCAGTTTCTTCAGGTTCTTTCTGAGCCACACTGTATCCTAGACTTACAGGAGTGGTAGCCTAGGGCCCCTGCAGTTTCAGGGCCCCTTTGTGCTATTTGATCATAATGTTTTGGGAATTAATCGATTCTTTAAAAGTGCACCACCCAATAATTAGTCCCCTTAACCTAGTGAGGGGTTTTAATTCACTGAACCTTTGCGTAGAGAATTATCATGAAACCAAAAAGTTCACTTTAATTTCACACCCAAGCGCATCAACCGTAAACTGCACCAGCAAGCTTTTTGAGAATCAGTTCCATAGACATGTTGAAACGGGGTGCAACGTGCGAAAGATACCGACCTCCAGCTCCCTGCTGGTTTCCATCAGAACTAAATAAATCCTAAATCTACGTGTGGCATAGAAGAAAAAGGGACGCAATACTTTGCTTTTAATTATCACTATGACAACTAAATAACAAGGACCACACACAGTTTCACAGTTTGATTTCTTTGAAATAAATAAACACATTCATATTCAATATTCAATATTAACAACCTGTAGCAGCTTTCGGGGGCTGTGGCAGCTGACACTGGAAGTGCCACTACCAGCTGCTGCCACCATCACAGTTTGAGTTTGCTGTCTCTCGGAATTCTGTCCGTTTTGGTTCAGTTAACAAAAAAAAAAAAAGGGCGACTCACACAAACACACTGACAGATCATCAGAAGAAGATGTGTTTAAATCAGCTAATTGACCACTGCCATGTTCAGACCATTACTTATTAATAATTGCAAAATAAATGTAAAGCCTGAAAGCACAATACTGTAACAGACTCGACGCTCTGTTCCTTGTGTGGCAAAAATTTGCATGTTTTTGGTGTTTTCCGCTCTACAAGTGGAACTGTTGTCTTTCAGTTGCTATGGCTTCTGATCTGGGTATCGTGTAGGTTGTCAAGAAAACCTGAGATCATCTCACTTCCCCATGCTGGAGATTTTAGTCTAACAGTAACAATAAATGAAGATACCTTTAAAATTAATCACACAAGTAACGTCAAGACCCAACAGTAGACTTAGACTTCAATAAAATCAATCTATGATTGATATGTGTGTGTTGTTTTTGTCTCCTGCAAACTTTGCTTTAATTCTACTTCTTTTTTCTATCTAATCATAAGAAATCATAGTCAGGCAGAAAGAGTGTCATGAAACAGGAACAGCTTCCTGGAAGAGGAGGAAGTAAGTTTCCAGCTTGCAGATTTATAAAAATAGTTGAGACTATTTCTTATTTCAAAGAATAGAAGTTTAAAAGAATTAAGTCTAAACATTTTGAATAGTTGAATAAGACCCAAAGTAAAACACAAGTAAACCAATATTACTTGGTTTACTTGGTTTACTTGTAAGAATACTTACACTTACACTTGTGGAAATACTTAAAAGTAAAACAAGTAACTGTAACTTTGGTATAGAATAATTAGAATAATGGATTATTCTTGGTTTCTTTTCAGAAGACTGTCTGTAGTGACTCAGATTATGATTATAGTAAGAGTAACTAATAAGTTATGGTTATCACAATACTATAAATGAATGCTGAATCAAAGAGAAACTAAAAAGGTTATAAATGTGATTTTGACATTGAACTGGAAATGGTGTAAAATGTGTAACTCCAATTAAAGATCACTGATGTTACGTTGGAGGTGGATGGTGGGAGAAAGGATAGGGAAAAAGAAGAACTAACAGGAGAGCGAAAGGATGTAAACAATAACATGCAATGGGTCTATATTAATATTTTTATGAACATGTTACATTACTACACACAAGCCGAGCAAAGTTACTGTAACATTTTGGGTCAATTTTCGGTGATTGTGGAAGAAGACATTTCTAGAAATAATGCTTTCTTTGTAGAAATAAGCCTTTTAAATGGACATGTGTTTACAAACATCTTACAAAGTGAAGCCCATATTACATTTAGTTTTTTAACTTATATGAATAAATCTGTGTCTGTATGTTGGATTGTTTTAAAATAATTCTCATTATTGCCCTTTTACTCTTCTAGGTGCAACCTTCCACCACTGACGAAGGAATATTTGGAGGACGTGGGAAACAAAACCCACCTGGTCACTGCCAACCCAAGCATCATTGAGAAAAGGTTAAGCGGTTTGCTCATCAGTCTGACTGTGCAAATGTACTGAATGTTATTGGTGATCTTTGTGTTCACAAATGAATGAAGCCAATGTGTTAACATTATGAAAGGAGATTTTGCCTCCGAGATTTTGCTCAGAGGCAGATGGAAAACTAAAGCTGCAAGAGGTTTACGAAAAGTTAGTCATGAAAAGTTAGTTTGTTTGGCATAAAAATGAAAGTATATAATTATTAAGATGAAAAATAAATCCCAAACCACCAACTGGAGCATAAGACCACTGCTGGAATGGATTTATCCACAGGGTTTCTATGCATGAATGGTTCGTTTAGGGTCATGCCTCAGTATCATAATCTAATTTTAAGTGTAGACTTTGTCTAGGACACTCCATAATCTTCAGTTTGTTGCTGTTAATTTTTTGAGTGATTCAGAGGAAGGAAAACTTGCTAGGATTTTCTACAGTGACCCACGTGTGCTTGAGCTTACGCTGATGAACCGATGGCCGGACATTCTCTTTTAGGATTTTATGCTAGAGAGACAAATTCAGAGCTTCATACGTTCTTCAGGTACTGAAGTGTCAAAGCAACTCCAGACCATCACATGCTTGACTGTCATCATGATCAGACCTGCAGCACTGTAGATATTATTCCAGGATTTTTTTTTTTCAGGAGCTCTTGGATTAGTTGTGGTAGGCCAGTCAATAAAAAAATAAATTTTTTATTAAACGGTGACAAGATTAGGCTTTTAATAATTTAAAGGCTTAATTAAATATAAATTCAGGATCAAATTTCGTTCTTAGTCAACATAAAACTATTTTATGCTTAATTGCGCAGTGCTTTACGTTCTCCAGGATGTTAATCTTATTTACTGCACTGATGCATTTAGAGCAGCTCTCACTGTTCTTCTTCAGATTCCAAGGCCTTCTCTGGTCTAGAAAAGCTTTCGTGGACTATTTGAAGGCATACGGCTCCAGCTTCATCTACATGCCAGCGTTCTCCATGAAGCCCGGCACCGACCCATCGCTCCGGGCGTACTACGCCATCACTGACTCCCCCTCCAACCTCACCATGCTCTTCGCCAACCCCGACTTCCTGCGCAATGTAGGCAAATTCTGGAAAGCACGCGGCGTTCATGCCATGCGCCTCTCTACGGGACTCTTCCTGGTCAGCCTGGCCCTGGGGATGTGCGACGAGGTAACAGTTTACGGCTTTTGGCCGTTCTCCATCGGACTGGACGGGCAGCCCATCAGCAGCCACCATTACTATGACAACATCCTGCCCGGTAAGTGGTTCCACGCCATGCCGGAGGAGTTCGTCCAGCTGTGGCACCTCCACAAAAGCGGCACTCTGCGAGTTAAGGTGGGAAGCTGTCAATCTCAGAATGAAGGGAATTAGAGCGCCTATGTACTCACTAATGTCAGTGAGGTTATGGTGAGCAGGAGAAGAAGGTTGGATTGCAAAATATCAGACACTTGTGAGAACAAAGGTGATAGGGCCACATATTTCCTCTGGGAGGTACCCACACGGCACCCATGGTTACTTATTTACCTTCTTTTCTCCAATTTTATTCCTATTCATCATAAAAATGTCTATTCCCTGACACACACACAGAGTTTCCGTACAGTCCCAAAACTTGCCATGCATCTGCCCTCATCTGTGGAACGGTGTGTGTGCATGTTTGTGTGTTTCCAAGAGAAGCCTCAGCTGCGAAAGAGAAAAGGGGGATGGATTTTCCCCTTGACTGACACATGTGGCAGCTGGACCAACCCCCATCTGAGTTTCTGATGTAAGGAGACAGAGGGAGCGAAGGGCCAAAGCAGAAGGCTGCTGAAACACAATGAACAATGGAGAGATAATGGTATCCTGGTTACTAGTGGCGTGAAAAGAAGTGGAATTTAATTGAGCAAGGGGTAAAAAGAAGTGGGGGGGTTTCCAGGGTGTGATCTCAGTTTTGTTCTCAAACTGACTGGTTCCAAATGGAACTGATATACAATGTAGAAACTGACTCTTATGAATTGAATCCCCTAGAATGTTAAGCCATGTTGCATTTTAAACCTTCAATCTAAAAGGGAAAACTTGCCGTTGTGTATCATGTCTTTGTTTGCCAAATGTGATGTTTTTATTATTATTATTATTATTATTATTGCTTTTCTTTAAGTTTTAATGTGAATTGTGTTTGTGGTTCATCAAGGGGGGGAAATATTTTCCTGCCAAAACACATAGGTACCTCAGCTTTCACTTCACTTTTAATGGTTTTTTGGTGCAACTCAGCAAAAGCAGCCTCCCTAGTTTAATCTAATCCACTTCTGTAGAGAGCCTTGCTGGAAGTTGGCCCCCTGGTAGCAGGACTGTACTTGTCAAGTGCCAAACAGGGGAACAGTGGACTCTTTCATACTCTCCCGCCCAGTCCTTATGCTGCTTGTGCTCTGAAACGAGGAGACACTGATAGAAAGACGACACCGACAGATGAAGAGGACTCAGTGGCACAAAGTGGGCTTTCAGTCAGTGTTGCTTTTTCCCATTAGATGTAGGAAATCTTGTTGAGTAAATAGTGAATCTGTTGCACTCGATTACTGATCATTTTTGCCTCAGAGAACAGGCACACCTGAGCCTCTGTCCTGAACTCTTCTTATGATGTTGTGGTTTCATTTTGCCTTCAAAATCAAATCAAACTGAAATTTTTTTTGTATACATGCAAAACCTGCATTATTTATTTATTTGACGGTGTCTTTTGTTTTGTTTCGATTTGGGTTTTTTTTTCCCTTAAAAATGTACTATCGTATATGCTATTGTGCCATACCGGTGATGGTGCAATAATTGAGAACTCTGCATGGGGAATGCAGGATGTGAACCACAGTTCTCGCTTCTGGAGGTACCAAACGTCTTTGTAACTTTAGTGCTTTATGTTCTCATCTGCTCCGCCTGTAAAGCTGAATAAGGTCCAGTGCCTTTTAGATGAATTAGATGAGAATTCCTTGTGAACTTCTCACTAATGTGACTGACGTAATTCAATTGGTGATGCTCACTTTTTCAGTTTTCAGTGCTGTAGAGAAAAACATGTTGACATTTTTATGAATCGGTTATCATAAGCCTTTGTGGCTTTGTAAAGAGAAATCAATGACTTCAACAAACATGCCGCTCTCTACATTAAGGGGCATTAATCATCATATTTGAAATGTTTTCTTTTTCATGCTCATTTGCGTCCAAACTAAAAGTTGCCAAAAAGTGATATTGCGGATCCTGGAGTTTGAGACATTAGAAAATGGCCACCTTGAAAGAAAGCTAAATTCTAAAACTGAAACGCAAATTTATAGGCATCGTATTATTTGTCAGTTTTTCACAGGGACAAAAAGAAAGTCAGGAGATATGTTGTCTAGGAATTAGATTGGAGACCCAACTGACTGCCACCCAACCTCATTATTTCAAAGCACTCTGTGGCAAGCTTATTCAACCAGTAAGCTGCCACATTGGCACATTACTGGTAATTTTTATAACTCAAAATCTGCAATCTTTCGGGTAGATTTAAATTCCTCCCTGCTTCTGACTAGCATTTTTCACAACAGAGAAACTCTTTCTATAAGCAAAACTCTGCTGTGATCGCGTAAAACATAATAGCTGTAATACTAATAAATCACATTATTTCTTTTTTTTTGCTTTTCAGTGTATTTTTTTAGCTTTTAAAATATATAAGTTTTTGACACCAAAAATTATATTTACCCTGAAAAGATTTCCCCGCAGAGGATCATCAGAGTGCAGGCTTGGTTTTATCTAAGAATCGTGTGTTTCTGTTTGTTTTTTTTCTTTTGGTTTAAGTGAATGTTACTCTGACTAATTGCACTGATAGATTTACGTTCTGTTTTCTGTACTGCCTTGCTTGTTAGCCTGAAATGCCAAGTTAGCATGACCTATGATCTCAGACTCACAATAATGAGAAGGAAAATGGTGTTCTTTTTTTTTAATTGAAGACTATTCCTTTAAAAAGGATAGCGTATATCTAATGTCGCGCATGTGTGTTTGACTTTCTTTAGTTTGAGGTTACAGACCTCATTTGCTATGTAAATGTAACTTTAATGTGAATTATTCCAAAACAAACAAAACAAAAAAATCCTGAATAGTTTTTACTGCGGTCCATTCAGCGTCTATGATTGTTTGATTGGTTTTTTTTTTAATCTGCATCTTTCTTTGTCGTCTTCTTCCCAGTATTGTGAAAGAATGATCTGTGAAAGTTTAACTGTAAGCAAGCATGAGGACTTTTTAATGCAAAGGCGCTTTTGGGCCATCGATTTTTATCCATTTTTTTCTTCTCTTTTTTTTTTTTTTTGACCCCAAGCTGTTGGTAAAAGTCAGCCAGAACAAGTCAAAACGCCTGCCTGCCAGCTTCATCTTTTTGTGGAAACATGAAGTGAAAAAATGTGATGTAAATTTTGGTCTTGTAGAAACAGGGCAAGTTAGTTTTAGATCTGACGTAATTAGTTGAGCTTCAGTCGAAATAAACCACAGGTATGCTTCTCTCGCTACACTGTGATCTTCGCAATTCACATAGCAAGAGTAGATTTTCCAATTATTTAAAACGGTGATCAAACTAGACATGCTGACTATTTTTTTTAATCTCATTTTGATGTGCTAAAAATCCCATATGAACGACATGTGTTCAATTATTTTAAAAAACAGTGACAGTGCATTGTTATTTTCATCATCAGGAATTTAGTTGCTGTGTGCCTACTTTTAGCAAATATTTGAAGCTTTAGATGATTTATTTCTTAGTTGCTGTGCTGGTTGACTGTTAAATAATAAAACGGCTGTTGCAAACAACCATCTTGCATTTGCATACAGTTCTTTTTAGGACTAATGCAATTTTACAGAGAGGTTTTTGGACATTTTTATATGTAGCTAGTTGGCAAGTCTTAGTATTTTTTAAATCATGTTTCCTGTTTTAACCGCATTCTAGTGCATCACCAGCAGGTGGAGTTTTCCAACGGCAAAATCACCTGTTTTTACTGTAAAGTTTGTAATATGATCTAACTGCTTACTTGTTCTGCGGCCTAAAGGCTTTCCTTGAGACGTTGTGTATTCAGTCTTGAGTTTTACATTGTTTGAAACATATCAAGGTGTTTCGGCTGAGTCTAATAATAAAGTGAACGATGACGAGGATGTTTTGGGCAGGGATTCTAAATTGTAATGTACTTTATCGGTCTAAAAGGAATATTTAATCTTACTGTTACTGATTGACGCTGATCAATGACGCCGACTTCTGCTTGAAAATTAGACGATGCATCTGGCTGATGTGAATGTCCCCACAAGTGAGGTTTTTTTTTTTTTTTTTTTTTTTGGTTTGTTTTGCATAAGCATATTTTTTTACAAGTCATCTAACCTTGCTTACTTACATTAAAGGACATTTTGGTAACACCAGCCTGTTGCCTGCTGCAGTTCCTCCCTGTCCCTCAACAGAGGATGGATAAAAAGAAATACATTTACATGAGACACTCATACCACCATAAAACACCATTAGTTTGATGCAGTGGCTTTAAACGAAAACTCTTGTACATAGGCCTTTCACAAAGCCAGCATAGCTGCACAAATTTAAAAGGTGATGAAGGAAACCAATTTAATCTGAAAAGGTCAAACAAAGTCCTTAGCCCCTCTCCAAGAGATTTGTAAAATTAGGTCAAGAAAAATATAATTTTGTATGAGATGATTAGACAATAATGCAAAATTAGTTTAGTCTGTCGGGAGTTTGGGATAAGAAAACATTAATGCTAACATCACAGTACAGGTTTAATATTTAGGTTTGCAAACTACATGCATCAACTTATATTAACGCCGTTATGTTGAGGCTGATTGAGACATCACTAGCCAAACATCATTGTCGCACTATTGGTATAGCTTTTTTTTATTATTATTATTATCATTCTTATTTTGTATTTTTCAGTTTTGTCAATATGTTAACAACCCGCATTAGCATACAAGGTATAGACTGACAAATTGTTCACCATGTGGCTTAATAATGGCTTCTTCTTTTAGTAAATTGTAAAATTGTAATTTAGCATACATAACCTTGCAGTTTTAGTTATGGTGCTACAATAAATTGTGTTGAAACAAGTTTCAATTGTGTTGAAACTTGTTTCAACACAATTGTTGAAATAATTGTGTTGAAACAAGTTTCAACACAACTGCACTTGGACTTAACTGTCAAATGCAGTTAAGTCCAAGTGCGATGAGTCGTTTTGTAGGGTTCAGCTTCTCAATGACATTTTTTATTTATTTAACATGTAAATTATCTTTTTTTTTCTTCTTTGTCTTCACCTGCAGCATTTGATGCAAAATAAGGAGGGAGATCCACTTTTCAAAGATTAATTTTTTTTTCCCCCCTTTGTACTACTTTGACTTTCACCCATTTTGTCCAGTTTGATGTCAGCAACCCAGCTTGAGCATATAAAAATAAAACTAGAGGTTTTGTTTGAAATTGACTGCTTACGGCCAACGAAATAAAATAAAAACAGACCATACCCATGTAAAATTTCAACACCAGAATCAAATAAAAAGAAAAAAATCTAAAAGTATTTATATATTTGTTTTTTTTTCTTGTTGCTTTCCCCTGAGAGCTCCCCTCATTCTTAAGGAGAAATGTCAAACAGAACCACATCTACTGTAGAGGAGGATTTGCTTCATCTTACGTGGGCGCGCAGTAATTCAGCCAAACACACCGCTCTCCTTCTGAGGACTGTAAGCGTTCACAAAAACCCACTAAGCTTTCCGCAGCCCTGTCTGCACGCTTGGCTTTTATGGGACATGAATGTTTTAAAGATGTCAGCAGACGCTGCGCAGCTTCATCTCAGGCCTCTTCCGCTCAGAGCTGAACCTCTTCAGTTACGAAGAAACGCCCTCGACTGTCTTATCCGTGGCACTGAAATCACAGATTAACAACGAAAGGAAAATCAACTCTTATTTTAACTTTCGTATGGCTTGATTACTTTGGATTGCATAAAGTACAAAAGTCCACAGGGTAAAAGTCATCCTTTATGTCATATTACATATTACAATCCTGTAGAATGTCAATTCCCATTGTGTAGTCGCCAAAACAAAGTTTGTCACACACCTCTGTTGCTATGCCAGAGTTTTATGATCATTTCAAAGCAAACAATATCAAAAACCTCCCTGTGGATAAAAATATATTAAATACATGAATATTTAATACTCCAACTGACACTTCTCCACACAGATCCAGCATATCAATGTTAGACTTAAGGTTGTCTGATTTTCTAAAATCTTTTCTCTATTCCGAAACATGTAACCTTGTTTTTCAACTGGCAACTTATTTTAATTTGGGAGCACACTCTGGTACTCATATGAAAGACTGCATTCAGTGAGTTCTGGACATGTTGAGAGTCATGCCCTGTCAGGAAACTCCTGGCACACATTATTTTTGGATGGTCAGATCACACCCCTTGGAGTCTGTAATTGAAGGCTGAGCAGTCCATAATGGCAGTGCTTTGCAGATTCAAATTAAAATGATGACAGATTTAAAGACAGACTACACTTTATGATTTTCCAGCTGTGATTAATTAAAGGCAGCGTCAAGCTAACAGGGTTTTGGCCTCGATTTAAAAGAACTTGGTGTTTTCAGGGTTCTTGCAGTTTTCTGAAAGCTCGTTCCAGATTAGAGGAGCATAGAAGCAGAATGCTCATACTCCATGTTTGGCTCTGATACTGGGGATGCACAATAGAGTTGAAAAGGAAGACCTAAGCAGTCTGGAAAGTTGGCATAACAACAGATCTGTAATGTACTCATATATTCAATCAAAGATTTTTATTTCAAAGTCCCCTTTCTGCCAAAGCTGCATGAATGCATCAAGTTCAGAGTGTGCTTGTGTTGTCTGTTTAACCCCTTAAAAGCCATGATGACACCAGTGCCCTCATGCACCCACTGACTTGCATGTAAGTTTTGAGGGTGACAGTTTTTACGTGCCGAGTCAAGGCGAATCGTGTCATATTGGGGTTTTTTTGTTTTGTTTTTGTTTGCTCCTCTGTCGTAAAGGTTGTCAATGTGGATGTTGAAATCTCCTGCAGTGATTAAACGGTCCTAATCAACATGTATTACCTATAGGAGATTACTCCTAACGGAAAAATTCTGCAATTTTCCACTGCAACAACAGGAACATGATAATAAAAGGACAACACTCGAGTCAACCTTTAAACCTCATATCTATATTTGATGAAGCCCCACCTCCCACAGAAGAAATATTAGTTACTGTGTTACTTAAATTGCTTTATTAAACATTAGCTGTGTCAGGACATTTTTAATTGAGTTCATTAGCCATTCCTGGGAAAATTTGACTCTTAATTATTTGGGAATCACAGTCAAAACCCATTGAGGGAGATTTGAACATCCATCCTGACACAGTACAAGACAGACGGGTGGGGAAAAAAACAAAATTATACTCTCCGAAACTTGTTTTACTCAACATGAAGAACAGCCAGTATAGAGACACAGACACGCCTTAGACATTATTATCAGTGAAGGTCTAAATATACCCAAGGTCTCTGAAATTGACGTCTGCTGTTGCGGGTGCTGTTTACCATGGCCAACAAATTAACAAGCCAACCTGTGACTTTTTAATCTGACACACTAAGATAGATTAATTCAAGTCTGGATTACAACTTTTGATTTCTTTTCTTTATTCTGCCACTGCTTTTGTTTCGTTTTCACCTGTACTATATTTTATTATGTAAGGCACTTATTCAAATAAACCCGACTTCACCAAAAGCAGCTGTCTCTCCTATGGACGTCTTGAGGTCATGTCATTTCCTGCTGTTGGTCATCTGGGGTTTCTCAAGTCCAAAAAAAAAAAAAAAGCACAGCTACTTTCATGTCGCATTTCATCCAGCTTTAGTGTTTGTAACTTCATATAAACCCCCTCTACCGATGATTTTAAGTCAAGTGAAGCTTGTTTGTGCAGCACATTCGGCAGCAAGGCAGTTCAAAGTGATTTGCATAATAAAAACATAATTAAACAAAAGATAATCAGTATATTGCAGTGGCAGAAGATAAAGATGTAACAAAAAGTTCTAATCCAGACTAGAATTAGTCAATGTTTCGCTTAATATAGTATAATATACTTTCTGGAAGTATTAGATTAGAAAATTCTGGAAAATTAGATTAGAGTCTAATCTAATTTTCTTCCTCGCTGTGTCTGGCTTCTTCTGGTGCAGAATTATGGTGTATATCTCATGTTAATGACATAAGATCCTTTGTCTTTTACCTGACGTGCCAGATAATTACATTTTTTGCTTAGAAAATTGCAACTTGGAGGCACTGACTGAAATATTACAGGTGCCTCCCTGTTTCCGTGCAACCGTGTTTCTTTTAAAAACCTAACATGAATATTATACTTGGTGATGAAGATTTATTTCACAAAATTAATGTGTAATAAATCCAGTTTAATTGACTTGGAGGTAGATAAGCTTTCCATTGGCGGTTGTATTAGATAGGAGGTAAATCTGAGGTTTGATTTTAGACAGATGCATTTTTTTTTTTTTTTTTTTTTTTTTTTTTTTTACTTATTTGCACATTACCAAAGGAGGACGCACACACATTCTGGAAAGACAATAGTCCAGTCCCAGATTCTGTTTAGCATGTGAAATTGTGCATGGGAGTTTGCCTTTTTGTCTTGCTTGTGTACTTTAGCTCAGCACCATGCAGCAAGCAACACCACATCAGCACACCACCACAGTGTTAACCCCAAAGAGGTCATGATTAGACAAGGTGTGTGTAATTCTGTTTTTACATGAATGCGTAATTAGAAAACTTGGGTACCACTTTATCTGAGACTGACATGACACTGTCATAAACATGACGTAACAACTGTTACGAACATGAAGAAGCAATAAAGCAGAACTATGTGAACAGATTTGTTTTTCATTTCTTAAAAAGAATAATCCAAATGGAAAAAAAAACTGGATTAATGTGATAACCATGCCCATTATCAGAGTGTGCCAACCCACCAGAACTGTTTTGTCATGCCCTTCGTAGATGCAGTGGCCTTGCCTGAGCTCTCTGTTCTCTCTCAATGCTCAAGGGAAGAAGACATGAAGGAGATAACCTCAAAGAGAGGCTCTAGGATATGTAAATAAAAAACATGTTTCCCCATAGGCCTCTAATGTCAGGTCTCATCATCCTAGAGCAGGGTCCCACGGCCAATTAGGACACGGGGCTGCACTTTGAAACCCTGTAGGATTTGCCCGTCACTTGTAACATCTTCATTGGAGGAATGACGAGGATGAGCTGAAAGAGGGGACCACCAGTCCACCACTTCATTTAGTCTGAGCTTTTCAGTGATCTAGCTTTTTTTTTTCTAGATGAGTCTGTAAAGCAAAATACATTTGAACCTAAATGTGTTGGTCATGAAAAGTTGGTCCCTATAAATCCTTGATGGGCAGAGTTTGGCGCAGCAGCCTCTGAAGAATCAATAGACCTGCCTTTTAGCGCTCCCTTTGGGAATTGAGACGGGGTGTGATTTTTTGATGACAGAAGCAAATTATTAAGAAAATAGACCTGTCCATGCATGCTGCTAACTACAAATTTGTTGGAACATCATCTGATGACAACCGAAGGGTTTCACTTTCAATATGTACAAGCAGAGAGAGAGAGAGAGAGAAGCAGAGAGAAGTAGAAGGGCATCTGTCTTTTTCTGGGTTCTGGCTTCTTTCCTGATGGCATGCCAACTTTCTCCTTCTTTCAGTCTATAATGTAATGCACAGCCGAGCCAAAGGGTGGAGGGGGAAGGGCACAAAAAGCCTCAGGGACGCATTCCAATGGGTGATGGGTAATTTGGAAATGGCCCATGCGGCGCATCTGAGTGGAGCAGACGGATGTGAGCTTTACAGCCTGCAGTGCAGCTTGAGCCAATTTGGAAATTCACTGCTTGTGGGGGGGAAAAAAAAAAAAAAGTGTCCTAACAAGTA
The DNA here is from genome assembly GCA_903067095.1 of Girardinus metallicus. NCBI lineage: Eukaryota > Metazoa > Chordata > Actinopteri > Cyprinodontiformes > Poeciliidae > Girardinus > Girardinus metallicus. The sequence continues at coordinate 3,718 of CAEGAE010018773.1, read as the reverse complement.
GACGTGTGCACACGGAATAGAAGTAAGAGTAATTTAAAGAGTATATGTGAAGAATATTTTTTGAGGATAAGAATTTGGAGGCATTGATAGCTGTGATATGAAAAGTGTGCATTTGTTTTCCACGCCCTCTGAGTTTGCAATCTGGAGTCACAGCTACAGGTCGGCACAACTAGTGACTGACCATGTCACGTTGCTGACTTGTTGTGCTAAATATGTACTGGATGTATAAATGAGAGATCACACTTCCCTGTTCTGTGGTCTTGGTTTTAGATTTACAGAAAGCTGTTATGGACTTAATTGTTAAATATTAGCCACAGTTCAAAGCTAATCGAATTAGCTTTGAACTGCAAACAATGCAATGTTTGCTGTTTAAATGTTACGATGAGAACAGTTAAAATAAAAAAAAAAAAAACCTTTCACTTTGTCATTTCTAATCTTGGTCCGGTTTTCATTTTCTATCTGAATGTGATACCAAGAGCATCCAGTTTCTCTATTGTAGCAGCGCTGTTCAGAGTGAGCAGACGCTTCGTGCTTGGCAGGGGAATGGAGTCATTCTGGGACAGAGGTAGAGAGCAGAGAAGAGGAACAGTGAAGTGGCTGCAGCCAAATGTCCTGTGGACCAATGGACTTGTCTCGCTCCTCCCTGACCAATGAAAATCAATCTCCCTTGTCAGTAGCCGAGTATGCTTTTTTTGTGGCTTGAGCCACCAGAGTAAAAGATAAGATGAGATCGTTTCAATTACTTTAAAAGCTTTGGTAATTGGGATGCTGAAGACAAATGAAGACTGTCTATATCATACTAATTCAATTATATGTGCACAGAAGTTTATATCACGTTAAACCGAGGAGCTATGAAACTGTCAAAAGCAGAGCGTGTGATCTGAAGAAAAGAAAAGGCACACAAGTTTACCACTTCCAAACTAAAGTATCAGTCCCAGAATGAAGAACAATCAATTTGCCGCCATGAAACGAGATCCTGCATGGACGAGCAGATGACGAACTTTTTCTCCTATCTTGATGTTTGTCTTTATTTGTTGCGTCTACAGAATTTACTCGGTCGTGACTGGCTCCCGGCCTTCACTGCATCCCGTCTCAACAGCAAATCACTGTGTTCCACCGGAGGAGGGGGGCTGAGCCCGGCTGAGCCCAAAGAGACATGCAGTAAGCAACAAGTGTTCACTGAAAAGCTGCATCCTGCTCCTTTTTTTTTTTTTTTTTTTTACACTTTTTTCCCAGACAAACGTGTCAGTTTGTCATCCAAAGAAATACAATTAATCCATCTTGTTAACTTCCAGTGTCAGAATTCGTATCCAAAAGTACAAAAAAAAAAAAAAAAACACTAATTTTTTGATTTAAGCAGATTCTTAGTTAGGCATAGATTATCTTAAATTTGTATGTAGCGCACACAGAACAGTTAGACATAACTGATCCCTCAACGGAGGAAAAATGCTTAAAATCTTTGCCGAGTGTTGAACATGCATTGTCATGCGTCAGCACCACATGGCCTAATGGATCTGTGGTGGTTTGAGGTGAATTCATGTCGGTTAACTCTAACCATACTAGAGGTTGTGGTTGCACATCTGCAGCTCCAGCTGTGATATGTCTGTAAAACAGTCCACTGCAGTCTGGCTGAGGATGGCAAAGAACAAGCTTCATTTTGCACAACATACACAAAAAAGTAGTTCTAAATTGCTATAGTGATATACAGTATATGTGGCATTAGTGTAACCCTAACAACCAGCACGCCATCAGCAACTTGGATTTCTGTTTTGAAATAAAAGCAATAAGATGTATGTAGTATTATTAGATATTATTAGGAAGTTTATTAAACTGTGACAGTCTCATTTTGCCTTTTGAGATTATGCTCCTGTGTTTGTTCAAAAAAGGGACACCTTAATTAATGCTTCAGCCTTTCTCTTTCCTGTATGCTCTGGTTCCTCTCCACTCCACCCACGGCTCTGTTCTCCCCCTCTCTTTGAATCACCGTTGTTCATCGCGCCGTCGCAGTTATTGATCGACCCGTCTGAACGCCCACACGTTGCTGTTGTTTGAGGCTGGAAGGCGTGCGGGTCTCATCCTGGCAACAAACAGTGGCCAGTGTGGGTTGAGTTGCAGGTAGGTGGTCTGCATCAGACTTCTGAAGAGATTTCTAACACTTTCTTCCTCCCCCTCTTGTCCTATGGGAGGAGCAGCAGGACTAAGACTGAAGGGGTGCGTGTGTGTGTGTGTGTGTGTGTGTGTGTGTGTGTGTGTGTGTGTGTGTGTGTGCGTCTGCAGAAGCGGTGGTTTTGTGAGTATCAGCTAGGTCTGCTCCAGGATATTTATAGTTCTCATTAGCCACATCCTACTCGAGCCAGGGTCACAGCACAGTGAGCTGGAATTGTAAGAGAGATGGGTTTTTTTTCCACCCTCACACCAGCAAAGACACACACAAAACACACACACTCTGCTTTGCACTGTACATATGGAGGCTGCTACCAAAAATGTACAGTACAACGATACGCTTTTCAAAAATAAAATCCCAAATTTCTTTTCTGCATGCAGATTTTAACCCATATTTGAGACACATTATTACAATCATTTGTCAGAGTGATAGATGGAAGCGCAGACCGGTGCAGCAGGTGGTCCGTGGGCGTACAGACTGGAGCCACGCTAAGACCAGAAAACAAGGGGCGAAATGAATGGAACATAACTAATGGAACATGCACAGAGGGTTGCCAAGTATGTTCTCCCTAAAAAAAAAAAAAAAAGAAACTGTCACCACAGTTGCTGACTGAACAACTGTGATATTGTACAGAGCTGGTCACTGTTGGCATAGCAACAAGTATCAGAGCAGAAAGGATTCGGCACTTGCTCTGAATACGAGAAGGAGGAAGGAGGATAAAATAAAAATCACGTTCATCATGACAAATTTCCCAACAACACAGTCCTAATTTTCACACTGAAGATGAATTAAAATAAATTTATAAATAAATACACTTTTTTAAGAAAGAAGCCCATCTCATCATAATTAATTTAAATGCACCTGTACATGAAAATAGCACTTAAAAAAAGAAGATTTTTTTCTGTTTTTGTTTGTTTTATCATGCCTGAATGTTTCAGATTATCAGATCACATTTTTATATCATGACGTTCACCTTTTGTGTCAAGAAAATAAAGCAGCTCCACTGCTCTTAGGAGTGAAAAAACAAAACAGAATGTGAAAGGGGGGAAATCTTTCTTTTACAGATGAAAGAGATAGTTATGACAATATGCTTATTATGCATTTAATAAGTTATGAGGTTATTCATTCATGTAAAAAAAAAAAGTAAAAAATTGTTTAAATCCATTGCAGTTGAATTCATGAAGGAGTTTTACCTTGTCTGGAAACAGCTAATTTGGGGAAAAACTAAACCAATCCTTTAATTTTTCACCTAATACATGACCACTGCAGCACTATGCATAAATTCAAGCCAATTTCCAGTGAATGTCAATAAGCAATTTCTTAAGTGGACCATTTACGAGTCTTGAACGCCCACCAGCAGAACATTCTGTGAGTTGCCAGGGCAATTTATGGAAAGTGATACGCAGTTGGCGCAGTTGGTAGAGCTGTTGCCTTGCAGCAAGAAGGTTCTGGGTTCGATTCCCGGCCCGGGGACTTTCTGCACGGAGTTTGCATGTTCTCCCTGTGCATGCGTGGGTTCTCTCCGGGTACTCCGGCTTCCTCCCACAGTCCAAA